>VZTQ01013335.1:37799-94176 GCA_013400755.1 Pelecanoides urinatrix | reverse complement strand
GGGAAGACACGGTGCTGCCCCACGACTCTGGGGTCTGGCACTGCCCCTGCGGGACAGGAGGTAGAGGGTAAATGATGGAGACAGCGTATGACTGACAGGAATAAGCACTGGTCAGCAGAACTTGAAGACAAAGTGTGAGGAACAAAGACCATCCCTTTTAAAACAAAAATCATGCACTGTTTTTGCTGGATGCAGTTTTTTAACAGTTGACGTTGGTGGGATCGCCTTTGTAATGGCAGCTACCTGTACAGATCTGGGATCCAGTTGGTATACAGCACAAAAGAAAGTGCTTGTGGCTCACGCAGGCTGGTGCTTTGTGTCCCAGAGTACTTTGTGTTCCTCTCCTACATGGAGCTTTCCAACCTCTGACCAGTGACATCTTACCTTGGTATCGCTACAGTAGTGCCCCCCCGGCCCTGCTGCCCAGCCTGGTTTCCTCTTGGGGAGCTCCATGTCGCCTGGAGGGATGGCTCAGCTGATGAAGCAGCTGCTGTACTGTGGCAGATTTCAGCCTGGTGCTATTAAAAAAAAAAAATTAAAAAAATCAAAATTGGTTCCAGTTTATCCTAACCATCTAAGCCCTAAATTGAGGCAGTTCAGCAGCTGCTTCACGAACAGCTGAGCCGCCTGTGCGGAGGGAACCTCTGGGAGGGGGGCAGCTCAGACCGATAGCTAAGGGCATGAGTAACTACTTGTGTCAGACCTCAGTCTCTAGGTGCAGAGATTGCCTGGCAACTCTCAACATGGCAAAGAAAATCAGAGTTGCGGGAGATGTCTTCATGAGTCTGTAACAGAGTGTTTTTCTGTCAGTGACAGAAAAGAGAACATGTTGAAACAAAGTGTTCAAATGTTGTAGGAAAACAGCTATATTTAACTGCTCTAAAAATTGCTTAGTATCAGACACAAAGCAAATGGCTGTGGCAACCTACGCTCCTCCAGTTTCACCTGTTGTGGTGTTTCTTAAGTCCAGAAATATCTATAAAGTAAGTAACAAAGCCCTTAAACCTTCCCCAGAAGAGGCGTAAACAAACTAAATTCACTTGCCGAAGCAGCTATTGCTGAACTATGAATTGACCTTGAGCTGTGTCGATTTGCTGTAATGCAAACCATCTGCACGCTGAAACAATTAAAGCCTTCAGATCTCCTAGGAGTTTCCTTCCTCCGATTATAACTTATGTGCTGTGGTAGAAGCATAGAGGTAAACAGCTAGTTAGTGTGGACCTCTGTGTCTGTGTAATTTTATGGTGCAGCACATACAAAACCATTTTCATTTGAAGTGGCAGTCGGCTTTCAAGTAGAAAATGCAGCATATGCTTGGTATCGAATGCTGGAGTCATGGCTCGCAAAACAGCCTGAGTTAGACACATCTGCTTCGCCTCCTCTGCTTCCCTTCCCCCCAAGCTTCTCCTTCGGATGTACTGTTTTCTGTGATTTTTAACTAAGTTTCCATAAAGCACAGGTCATGCTGGAGAGGCAGCGGCTGAAATAGGGATCGCTCGTGTGTAACGCCCCGGTGCCCATGTCTAACTTAAACCCGCCTGCCTTCTCAAACAGTGGTGCGTAAATAGTGCTTCTGTGCGGTGAGTCTCTGGCCATGTCTGAAGAAAAAGGATTGGATAACAATTACAAGCGATTTTATAAAAATCTTGCTTACTTTACAACTAGTTTGGTTTCCAGAAGCTCAGAGTTTACACCTCTTTAAAGCCTTAAAAAATCAATCTACGGCCATGGCATCAGAGTTTGGACATTGCTGCGGTGGGAAAATACTAGAGACGTTGCTTCTGTAGCATCTCTGTACAATTTGCTATGTCCCACAATTGGCAAAGTTTCATATTAAAAGTTCCGCAGTGTAAAACCTCTTTTTACATGTTCTTCCACCATTTCTCTCCATCCAAATGATAATAACAGTAAAATTTTGGATCATCCTTTTTCAAATCACAGTGAAGAGTAATCACCCAAGCTTAGTAAAATAAGAAAAGAATTTTTTTTTCTAAGAATAGTGTTTTTTTCAGATTTTAGAAAACAAGCTTATCATTATAAACAACGCAAACATATCCAATAACTGTAAAATTAATTAAATATTTTGCTTTTCAAGTTAAGACTGAAAAATGATGAGTAGATGCAGCATGGCTTCTGAGCTAGCCATGACAACTTCTCTCTGCAGTCAAAGGCCTCCATCCCAGGGAGTGACCGCTGGCCTCAGGCCAGGTAGTGCAGAGTGGCTCAGGTCCATGTTTCTCAGAGCTGTCCCTTCCTAGAGCAGGCTGTGTCCTACACCCTCATACCCGGGGACTCAGGATACGACGTGCATGCTTTATTGGTTCAAATTGCCTGGAAAATGTGAGGGGAGGCTGAGGGGGTGGCGCTGGTTGGGGTAGCATAAGAGGATGGTGGAGAGCAGAGGAAGGCTGAGGGGTCCACGCTGCTGAGACAGCATGGTTTCTGGTGTTGACTACCCCTGGAAGCACCTCTGGGGTTTGTTTTGAAGGAAATGCACTGATTTGCTGTAAAAGAGGGCCCACAAATGAACTAACATGTAAAATAAGACTATCACAGCACCAGATCTTGGGACCGAGCTGGGAAGCTGAATTATTTGGCAGTGTAGTTCCAAGTCCTATAAATTGTAGGTCATATTATGCATGTTATGTATAAAAGGCTATCTCTAACAAATAGGCAAAAGTATATCAAATGCCAGATTTACAAGTTTCCTTTGTGACCTGAATGCTGGCCTGTGTGTGACCTATGCTGGAGGCTAGAGAAGTAAGGAGGGTCTTGGTCATGCAGGATTGGGGGGGACGTGTTAAGCTCCAGGCAGTCAGTCATGAAGGAGGCATTTCCCAGCTTACAAGTACTGGTCTTTGAGACCCAAATATACCCGGTTTGTGTTTTATTTTTTATAACATTGGTGTAATTTTGTTAATGAAACAGATAAGAATAAGTCATGTCAACTTGCCCTGCATCAGCCCAGGGCTCAGGCTCTGACCTCGTCACCCATGGCAGGACCAGACGTGGCAGCAGGCGGAGGCATAAATAGCTTCTTTCCCTTGGGGTGGGATGGTTCTCCTGCTGCATCTAAGTGCAAATATTGCTTATTTTCCCTCTGGTCATGTCTTTTTTCCCCCAAAGTGCTGTTGCTACATCTGAGTGATAAAATGTAGGTAGAGGAGAGCAAGAGCTGCACAGAAGCAGGAAACCCCTGACAAGGCTATGGCCCTGCGCGGTCTGCAGCTCTGCCGGACTTCTCATCGATGTGAGGCATCCACTCCCTCCCTTCCTTTTCCCTCTGTATGTGAAGCCGGGAGGCTGACTTTAAATCTGCTAAATTGAGGATTCAAGATGCTGTGCACATCATTCCACAGTTTTGAAAGAAAAAAACGAAGCAGCGTATATTCTTTTTTTCCTTTTCTCTTTTCTACTTCTCCAGTATCTTCTCAGCCCTGACACATATGCTTTCTTTAGCTGCCCTTTCATGTAGTGTACTTTTCCCATAATTATCCTTTTTAATTTTTCAGTATACTTTTTCTCTAAGTCTTCCTTCAAGATTAGAAACATACATATCAGCTGTCCTAGGCATGTGCTCTTTTTCCATGCAGAAATCTGTCTGGTCATTTGTTCTGGGATTTTCAGGAATTCTGGATAGAAAAATCTGATTCTTATTTCAAAATATTACCTTTTTTGTTTGGTTTTTACTTAGGCGGATTTGCCTATTTCTCACTTCTGTTTTTTTCCAGTCCTTGCACTCCTGTCTCTTCTTTAAACAACTGTCCTACATTTTTTATCCGTGTACTGGTGCTCTCGCAGTGGGGGAGGAAGAGCATGACAGCAAAGGTGGGAATGGGGAAGCCTTAGGCCAGTGAATGGGAATTGGACCAAATGTGAAAGGAGTTATGAGAGTTAGCTAAAAGAAAGGCTGATTCAGGGCAAAATTTTCAAAGGTGGTCACATCCTACTGAAAATGTGAAAAATGTTAATCTTGTGCAGCACTGCAGAATTACAGGGTGAAGCAAAAAAGAATTACCTTGCATTAGCAGCTGGCAGCTCCTCCGTTGCCTGCTGGGCTTGCAAGCTGGGGAGCAAGTGGGCAGGCACGAGCACGCAAGCGGGGCTGCTCTGCTGCAACCCCCAGCATTGCAGCTGGCAGGGCTGGCTCAGCAGGCGCAGGGCACTGCGCTTCGAGGCTAATTCTTTCAGATTTTTCCAGCTAAGGGTGGGCTGGATGGAGTAGACAAGCATTTCGGCAACAAGTTGTCAGATCTGTTGTCCTGTCAAATAGTGCTGTCTTTCTGGGATGCTTGTCTTCATGGGCTGTTGTCACGATGATTTACTAGAAAGTCCTAAACTTGCAGGGACAGTTTCTAGGGAGTTTCTACTATCTATCACAATCAGACTTACTAAACAGAGCAAAATGTCATCTCGTACACCGTATGACAGGACGATTTCTTGTTCTTTGTCTAGGAAATGACAATGTGGACGTGATTCCCTGGCCAGAAGGCCCCTTCCCCCACCAATTCACTCATTTGAGGACAGATGCTGGGAATCAGATTGCAGCTACAGCGCATTAGTGCTCACATTTTCCTGGTATCCACAAGCACGCTGAGCTTCCACAGTTGTGGTTTCTATACTTAAAACAGAAGGTCCTAGTTAATTTTACTGCCCCAAGTATTTTTACTTACTGTTAGCAATTAGAAAGATAATTAAAAGTAGGAGAATGTCTGTTTTCTCTACAGTTTATTACAGAATATTTCCTTAAGATTATATTTTCTCGTCTAGTAGCTCTGCTGCTTACCCTGGCAAGGCAAGGGTGCTTACAGAGAGTTGGATGACAGAGCTCCCAGGCCTTTGAGCTTCCCTTACGCTAACCTTAGCTTATGCTTATGTCTGACTATTCACATCAATGGGACTGTGCGAGTAAGGATGAATTCTTCACCTGTTTATTGAGTCGGGGTTTTGGGGCTACATCTGGGTGCTGACAGACTTGTGATCCGACATTGTTAGGGCTGGCTACAGCGTAAGCTAAAAAGGCCTTTGCTGCAGGGAATGGATTGCCAGATGTAACATGGCTCTCAGCTTTGAACTCTTACTACTGCTGGCACATCCACTGATCTGTCTGTGCCACGGAAATCCAGCCTTTGAAACGAGGGTACAGTTCGGTACATTTGCACAGCTCTTTGAAACTCTCTGATTAAACGTATGACAGACATACAAAATAGTTGTTCATCATTTGTGCTGTAAAATCTACCTTTTCATATCAGTGACAAGAAAGTACCTGTTTAATAATGAAGTTTATAGTCAACTACTGGCAAATGTCTCTGTTTTGGAGAGCACTGCTGCCTAATCGGGATGCAAATAACCTGGAAGAAAAATGCATACAAGTAGGGCAGAGGATTGCTTTATGAGCTTTATCCAAATCATTTCAAAGGCAATGGGAGTCTCTCAGTGGGTCCAGGTGAGTTTTGGGCCAGGGCAGGATGTGGGGAGTTTGGCACTAGCACCGCAGGGTGAGGCCAGACTCGGTGGCAGTGTCTTCAAACTGCAGAAATACTCCCTTGGTGAAGGCTGTAGTTGTGGTCTTGCACTGGCCAATCTTGAGTCATCTTGCTAAGCTGGATTGACGACACTCGGATCTTTTTGAGATAAAAAGGGGTATTGCTTGAATATTCTGGGAAACTGTCAAACTCTAACCCGAGGATGATGGTAATTCCAAAACTGTCAGGAAGGGTACTTTTTTTTTTATTCCTATGGCTGTAGGTGGGAGCCAGGATAAAGTCCCCAATCCTCCAAACTATGTGCATGTTTAAAATAATGAGTAGCTCCACTGATTTCACTAAGACTGTGCATGTAGGTAGGTGGCATATGTTTCCAGCATCGTAAAAAAGGAGACAAGCACTGTCTCCTTGTTCCATCCCCTTTCTATCCCCCTTCAAAATAATGTAGGTCTGACTGCTTCGAGCACAACCCCCAGATGGGTTGGGTGAGGTGAACTTCCTCTGGGTTCTGTTATCTTCTGACCAGTCCAAGTATGGTAGATGAAGACCATGGATTTGGTGCGTGACTGCAAGTGTGTGAACATGTGGGTAAGAAAGCGATTACGTGGGTTATTTTCAGTTTCCAGGTATCCCTTTCATTTTGAGGATTTTGGATGAAAGAGTTGTACCATGGGAGCTTAAGGGTTGGGCAGAATTAAGAGTTTTAGTAGCTGGAAAAGGATTCCTAACAATGCCGTCTAAGGTTGTATCTGCCATAGCAAGTACACATCCCCATGGCATTTCTTCACCAGGAAGGTGAGCACCAGAGGCTGTTTAGCTGGCTCCTGTTTGTTTTCAGTCTGCACTCATGTGCCTGTGTGGCTGGAATGACCTTGTTTGAATTAACAAGTCACTGAGTATGAATCAAAGGGTAATTGTCATTGCTGCCAGTGGTACTAAACAGACCTGAGCTATTAATTCAAGACAAATGGGAGAAATGAGTAAACAGAAAGTTTACTGGTGTAAGGAAACTACAGGCCTGAGTGGATGTTCTGTGTTGGTTGTATTTCAACTTTATTGCTTTGCTTTGATCATTTGAAATTACCACTGTTTCCAGCTAGAATGTAGAAAAAACTAAAGCCACACAACTTCTGAATTATTTTTTCTGATTTTAAAGGGACAGTCTGTTAAAAACTGTCTTTTCTTCCCCTGCAACTTGTTTTTGGGTAGTCTTTGCTATACAGCCAAAATTTGCATAACAAACATAATGGAATAATTATATTTCCCTGTAAATATGTTACAAATAAGCCAAATCCAACATGCTATTAGGTATGAACCCTTTTGGATTTCAGTGCTAAGCATATCTTAAGATTTAGTATGTCCCAATGGGACTAATGATGGATAAAGCTACATCCATGGTCAAGCCTTTACAGGATCAGGGCTGGCGCTTGCAAAGACATGTGAACATGGAAAATAAGAGGGAGAGAGCGAACCGCAGGACTCCAGAAGTGACCAGAAGGGTTCCTGAAGCAGACAGGGGCTGGGGGCATCTTGCAAATTCATAGCAATTGTAATTATAAATACTGCTAGGGCTGTTAATGAAACTCTTCCTGCAAAACAGTAGTGACACCAGGGGATACTAATACAGGTTTAGAGGGAGGTAAGGAAGTTTGGTCCCTGTGCTGACCCTTTCCCTCCCACAGCCCACGTCCTGCTTCCCTTCACTGCTCCCACCCCGCTGGAGGCTGCTGCCCACAGCTGCGGGGCCACCACAGGTCCTGCTTGCCGGAGCAAGGGTTTCACCCATGGGGGACTGAAGTCAGGGGAGGTAGGAAAGGAGGAATCTGTAGACTCTTCTCTTGAGATCTCCACATTATGGGTTTTTTTTTTAATAGAAACATAGTCTTAAATGCTGCAGGACACTCGAAGTCTATGCTCTATCCTGCTTTTAGCTTTCCTCCTCCTTTGACCCAGCGCCTTTTGATGTAGTCTGGCAAAAATCTGGAGAAAAGACTAAGGCTTGTGTGTAGACCTGAACATCTTGGTCCCAGGACTCAAAGCAGCATTACTGGCCAAGTGGATGTTT
Source organism: Pelecanoides urinatrix (assembly GCA_013400755.1). NCBI lineage: Eukaryota > Metazoa > Chordata > Aves > Procellariiformes > Procellariidae > Pelecanoides > Pelecanoides urinatrix. The sequence continues at coordinate 86,625 of VZTQ01013335.1, read as the reverse complement.
AGTAGCTTTCCCGTTTTAATGAGTCCTCCCAGTTTCTATGTCAGAGGGCTGAGGGGATGTTTTAAAAACATGTAAACATCATGCAGTTGCTGATGGAGTTAATGTAAACTCTATAGGATGTTTTATCAGTTGTCCCTTTGTTTAGTCTGGGAAGCAGAAGAGTGGGGGGAACAAAAAGAGTCCTCAAATACCCAAAAGGTTGCTATAAAAACAGCAATGGACTATTCTCCCTCTTTTTTTGCTAAGAAGCAAATGGGCAAGGTTAAAGGTTTAAATTGGGATGTTAAGAAAAACTTGCTAACTCAATAAATAGCTTAAACACTGGAAGGGATGACCTGTGGGGGAGATGTTACACTACCATACTGTCTTTCAAGAAAGGGTTAGCTAAAGGTCTGTAAGGGATGATGTAAAGTCCTTAGTTCTTCAGAGCAGGGAATGAATTTACTGAACTACCCCTTGTACATTCAACTATACTTTCCTGCAGTATTGTGATCGCTTCAATAAAGCGATATTTTAATACAATAAATAAATGAAGCTGCAGGACCTTGTGAAGCAGTGCACCTGTATGAAATTCAATGTCTAGTTCTAAGGGTTATTTCAGTTATGATAGCTGAAAGTCCTAATCCTTGCCAGATTCATAAAATTATTCACACCTGTTTTGCCATTTAGGAAGTTCAGCTTTAATTTCCACTTTTCTGGAAGCTATGCCTGATGTTTTATTTCTCTGAAATGACTTTCCGAAACCACAAAGTGCTTTAAAGCTGAACTTTATCCTTTAATGTAACAGTGATTTTAAATATTGTTTTTCCCCCTACACAACAAAAAGCTGTATATGTCACAGGTTATCTTTGCCTGTGATTGCTTTTATTAATATTTTATTCATGAGACTCTTGCTTTGGAACACAGAGTGCCCATTACTATTTTTGGTTGTGTTACTTGAGTCACCACTTTTAACTGGTTTGAATGGACTATAGTTTAAAAATATTCTGAAATTCTACGTGTGTCATCAAGCTTTAATAAAATCCCAAAAAAGTTTCTTCTCCTTTTCTTCACAGGTGCATTTGTAGCACTACTTGCTACTTGAACTTGATTATTCACTTGAAAAGAAAGCATCTCCTTCTTGCCAGTTGCCTGTGTGAACCTATGAACACTGATTGCCAGCTTAATTTCTCACTGGGTTGAATGATTTCTTGGAAGGACTGATTGAGAGCTTCATAGTGCTTGTCGATGTTTTAAATCCCTCTCCTTGTGCCACATTCCTTGGCTTTTAACTTCATTATTTTAACCTAATGCTTCAATAATTCTACTTAAGAACAAGTATGCTTTCAGAAAGCTTATTACTAACTTCATCTTGAGACATGGCTGTCTTTTTTTTCATTATGCAGTGTTATTTGTTTTTTGTTGACTATTTAAGAGGCTTGTCAGAGTCAGAACCAAAACTAACGCAAGGCTGGTAGTGTAGAGGTTTCAATGCAGCACCTAACAAAGAGCCTTGGATGAATCTTACCTAGGTAAGATCAAGAAGTCAAGTTGAGAAGGTGGAAAAGTACTTGTCTGAGGACAGACAGTAGCCTGGGAACCGTGAAATCCACAGGGGTACCGATTCATCTTTAAGTATCAGCCTTGCAAAATACTTGATAGGATTTGGATATGTCACTTGCAAGCACCAAGTGGATCAAAATTGAAAGGCGTCACATCTGTTTGTACCTTCATGTGAATAGTTCGATTCAGTGTCATGTCTGAAAAAACTTAAAGTAAAAAACCACTGTCAAATTAAAAATCACAGAAAAAAATGACTGTCAAAATTAGTAGACTTAAAAACAGAGCTATAGTTGAGGAGTGAACTCATATTGGAAGATAAATCACAAAGAACTTAGACATAATTTCTCCATCATTCTTTGTTGCAGCAGGAGACTATGATACTGTAAATCTTTTGCTGTTGTTAATATAAATCATGCTTGACAGGCAAGGTGAATGCCATACCTTGCTGCCAGAGAACATATACTCTCGAGCCCAGGACTTGCAACTGATCTTGCACAGATGGACTTGAGCTCCCTTGCAGCAGCTTATTGTCTAAATGATCCTCTTTGCCAGCTTGATGGTCCACGCACACACTCTCAGGTTTGAGGCTGTGGCCAAGCGAACAAGCTATGCACAGTGCCTTTTGTTGCTGGGGAGTCCATCAAGTGTGCCAGCGGATAACATTTCAAAACACCTTTGTAATTTGAAAATGCAAATCCCTTTTTGTAGCACACCTGAGTCACTTAAAAACATTCACCTTAATCGTGATCATGGTCACGGGCGTTATATCCAAAAGCTTTGTAAACCGAGGTTGCTGGGTCTTGGACAGGTTCAGAGGCAAGCCCAGCAGATCTCTGGTGGGACTTTCTTTTGGCATGGGGCTTGTCTCGGTAAGCCAGGTAACACAAAACTCATTTGTCTAAAGCAAGCATTTTAACACGTTTTAGTTGCATTCAAGTAACTTGGCATTCAACTTAAAGCTATCTTGAATACCATGGGGCTTTACAGTGCCAACAAGTAGGCTCAAGATCTGACACATTTGCATCTACACTGTTAGACTCAATTATTTGTTTTTAAAAGCTCTGCAACCTTCTAATCTGCCAGATGCCAAAACTCCATATAAAAATCTGGGAGAATCAGAGTGGATGGGAAAGTAAGGATTTAACACCTCCCAAACTGGTTAACTGGTTTTATTTCTCAGTGTGAGTTGTTTTGCTGGTGTTGAGGTGACTTTATCAATATGTACGGCATACTGGTGCAGAAAGAGCACCTAACTGGCAGAAACAGACCCAGTCCCCACTTGGGTGGGTGGGTAGGAACAGCCGCACGTAGCAGATGAGGAGTTTGTGAGGGGCCAGCGAGATGGGGATGGGGAAGAGGGAAAGGAGACATCAGCTAATGGCATCCCAGATACATCTGTAGCCAAGTACTGAGACCACGGGAATTGATATATTGGCTTAGACCGCAGCTTGGTAAACACGCAGCTTCAAATCTGTTTAATCTGAGGCTGTGCTGTTGCTGAAAGGTGTAGCCTGCCCTCCTTCCTGATCCCCACAGCCCCGTCTCCTGGGGTTTGCTGCGGCGGCGAGTGGCTGATGTGACTCACTTCCCCCCACGGGAGCACTGCCGGGGGACAGCAGGAACGCCGGGCTGAGAGCGTGCAGGAAAGGCAAGTCTGCTTTTTCGGGCAGCTGTGTAGCCTTAGGAAGCCGTACCTTAAACCCAGTATCCTGTCTGTGACAGTGACCAGCCCTAGATTAATTAAGGGAAGACATGAGAAACTCTGAAGCAGGTAATTACCAAGTGACTTGGCCTTCAGGCATTGTCTGTCGTTTCCCCCATTAATGACGAGTTTGATGTACGCCCTGCATCTTATCAGAACTTTTGTGCTTTTAAATATGTTTCCTAGTTGCAGCTCTGGATATTCTTGCTATCTGTACAGATATCTAATCTCTGCTGAGTCTTCACAAGCCTCACTCCTCCTTACATCCCGGGGCGATGAATTCCATTGACTTAATAGTCCGTGGGCCGGATCACTGAGGAGAGGCCAGGGCCAGCCACCCACTGCAGCTGCGGGAATTCAAGGTTGTTACTGCTCAGCACGATTGGGTCTGCTACCAGTTGCAAAGCTTGAATTCAAAGATAACCGGAAGAAGAAAGCAGAAAAGGCTTGCAATTATTTTGCCATTGGTTATTTTTTAATAACTTTGTTCCTCCAGACGCATAGGAGAGTGAAATCAGGTCATTCTTAGGGAGAAGTTTGGGAACGTCTTTCTTTAGCAAGGTCCCCCTCAGCTGCCTCGTTGCTTGTAATTAACGAGATGGGGTGCCGAGGTATCAGCACAGGGGGCGGCAGGAGGGTCAGTAACTCCAGCCCACGCCCGTGCTTTGATCTCCCGCCTCCCGCCTCGCGGCAGTCGGGCCCCGGCACCCGGCCGCTGGGCTCGCCGGGCCGGCGGGACCTCCCCGCTCTGGCTGGGCCAGCGTTTCGGGGTCTGGGGGGCGGGAAGCGATCGGCCGCCGCCCCCTCACCTGCTGCCCGGGGCGGGCGTCCCGCGGGGCGGGCGGGGGCGTCGCCGGCTGGCGGGGCTCGGAGCGGCGCTGCCCGCGGAAACTTGTGCGGCAGGAAGGGAGCGGAGGGCGGGAGCGGAGCCGCCAGAGCAGCAGCTCCTCCTCCTCCTGCGCCCCGGGCCCGGCGGCGCTGGGAGAGGAGCGGCAGCGCGGCGGGGCCCCATGCGGCGGCCGGGACGGCGCTCTCCGCCGCCCGGCCCCAGCAGCAGCAGCACCAGCAGCCGCCACCGCCGATGACCTGGACCAGCAGCATGAGCAGCGGCTACAGCAGCCTGGAGGAGGAGGAGTCCGAGGAGTTCTTCTTCACCGCCCGCACCTCCTTCTTCAGAAGGCCGCCGGGCAAGACCCGGGCCGCCCCGCAAGTAAGTACCGCGCGCCGGGCTGAGGGGCGGCCGGGCCGGGCCGCCTCCCTCCTTGCGGCCTCGGCCTCCACGTGTCCGCCGCCCCCTCCCCCACGGGGAACGACCCGCGGGAGCCGCCCGGGACGGAGCGGGAAGGAGACGGCGGCGAAGGGCTTCACTCGCCCCCGGGCTTGGAGCCCTGCGGCGGGGCTGCTACGCGGGCCGAAGGTCTCTCCGGGGAGACCCGTGCCCCAGCTGTGGGAGCTCGCCGGGGTGCCCCGCTTGGAAGCCGGCCTGAGGGAGCCAGACTGCGAGTCTGACCCCCCAGAGCCCGGCGGGCTGGCGTTGTGATCAAAAATCACATGTTTCTGTGGTGAGCAACCGTGCTATCAGCCCTGATACCGGCTCGGCTGGCAGCTCTCCGCTGGGGAACGGCAGGGTCTGCCTCCTCGCTCCTCTCAGAGCTCATTTCGAGATGAATGACAGCCTCTTCAGCTGTTTTGTTGGCAGAGAAAGGTCCTCAGAAGTGTTTTAAGTGTCTTGGTTTAAGCATTCAAGCTCAGGAAATCAACTGCAAGTGGGCTTTGAAGTTAAGAACTGATTAAAAACAAAGCAGAAACCCAAAACCAACCCTTTTTGCGGTCAGCACTGAAGTTTCAGTGGAGTACCTACAGGGCTGCAGGCAGAGTGAGAAGTGCTGGTGTGTTGAGGAAGCCTTGCCATAACAAAACCGGCCCCTCTCTTCTCGGAGTAAAACTCGTGTCAGGGGTGCAAGATGGAACAGTCCCTCTCTGATCCAGAGCAGTCGTTAAACCATATAGGGTAAATGTCACGTTTCTTTAGCTAAGCAGTCCAGCCCCTTCTCATTTTTCTTTTCCCAAAGTGCAGGATCTCTTTGCAGAGGTGATTTCTGTCTTTGGAAACTATAAGCTAGCGAGCCTGTTTTGTTTATGCTAGCTGTCCTTTCCCAGCTCCCACCATTGGCTGTGGCTTCTCTCTGTTCAGCGCCTGCTTCTTTGTACAAATTCTTGATGTTTTTTCCCCACTGCATTTTGGTGTCAGTATTACTGCTGCTATGGAGACCTAGGTATAAACTTGCTTGTCAGAGCCTGGATACCTCAGGTGCCCTCTGGCACACCCCTGGGGCTTGTCAAGACCCCTCGTTCATTGCCCATGGCCATACCTCTAGGCTATGTTGTGCTGCAGAAAGCCAACCCTTATTTCTGTTTCTCTGAGCTTCTCCATCTGTTATGCCCCATTTGTGATCTGCTTAAAACTTAAGCCCTCTAACTGCCCCTCAGGAAACTCCTGCTCTCGTTCGAGGAAGCGCACAGAGCTTTCTTGAGCTTTAGCTTCCTTTGCAAAGTTTGGCAGGGAGCCTGGACGCACCCTCTCCCTACACCTGAGCTCAGGCACCTTGTGCAAATAGGCTGGGACCAGCTTTTTATCAGGTCATGGCTGCTTCCCCAAGGTGCTTCTCGCTGCACCCCTCCTCAGGGGTCATCTTTTTCTTATCCATCTTGAGTTTCAGCCTCCCACTACCCCGAGGGACTCTGGAAGTTGGCAAGCCCTGCTGAGTGTCCTTGAACTTCATCTGCTAACCTATTTGGCCGGCGTTGGCTGCCACCCGGCCGTTACAGAGGAGGACCACGGCATGATGGTGCTGTGCGAACAGATACCTAGCTGCTGTCAGGCTGCGTGTAGCTCCTGTGTCATCAGATGTGAGAAGGCCCAGGTCTTGATTCAGATCCTAAAAACATACATGTCTTTATAACGCTGTTGTATGAGTTGTCTTACTAAATACTAATTGTATAAGTAGTAAATTGTGCAAACACGTAAATTGCTGTACGTGATGTTAACATTTCCAAGCAAGGGAGGATGGAAAAAAAACCCCTAAAATTTGATACTGTGCTCTAGTAGTATTTCCTGAAAGAGTGCTGCAGGGTACATGTTTAAGTATGTATTGAGTAGCCTGGAACAAATTCATCTTTATTGCTGACTCTGCAGTGTCAGAAATGCTCAGCTAAATGTTTCTAGTCATGAAGTTATTACCAGTTGCTCTAAGCTGCTGAGTTATAAAGGAAAGAAAAAAAAATCCCCAAACAATGCTGAATGTAGATTTCAACAGTCATGTGGCCAGTAAGAGTGAGTTTCCCCTTCCAGCAATAACAGTCCTAATAAGCCTCTTTGTATGGATGAGGATGTTACTTTTGGTTTGTATTTGAGGTTTAGTCAAAAAATGCATACTATGTCCCCTTGAGCGAAGAGAAAAGAGGGGAGCCGTTAGTTATTGTTTCTGTGTCTTTCTCAACTATACGGATACTAAGTTTTGCAGTGTGCTTTTTTTTTTTTTCTTTTCCTCTTGTAGAAGTCTTAAGTGCTGGCAATTACTTCTATCCCTCTGTCTTAACTCCCTCTGCCCCCTTTCTCGTGGGGAAGAAATGGGTTAGAGCGTTTGGCTTGCAGCTGTGCCTGCAGAAAAACTCAGTAGTAGCATTTGGACTTGTTTTGTATGGATTTCCAAAGAAGAGAAGGAAAAAAGGATATTAAGTATCTGGGTGAATTTTTGTGTTCCATTTAATGGGGAAGGGATGGCTTACTTGTGTACCTCAGTTTCTGCAGCTAAGACAGGATTAATGGATTGATCTTGTGGTAGTACCTTTGGGCTTTGCCTAAGACAGCTCACCTTCTGTAGGGTGGTTAAAGGTTTGTCTCTTCCTCTTTCTTTACCACTTCTAAAAAATTGAAGCATAAAAACCATTACAGCCTATGACAGGTAGCATGCTGTTTTGGGGCCGAGCAGTGGCCCCAAAGCAATTTCTTAAGCAAGAAATACTTTAATCTGAGGGCAATGTGCATAAAATGCAGGCTGCTCTATGCTGTGGTGTTGTTCATGGAAGTTTAGCTTTATTTAAGTTTTTTTCTGTGGCTGTTGTAAAATTTAAGTATCAGAGGCTAGATTAAGCTCAGTGTGGCCCTGTTCCATGTTTACAATGACTCATTTAATAAATGAAAAAGGAGGAACTGTAAATATTTTTGTCCTGCCAGTGTGACTGCTCATGTGAGGTAAAGTTATCCATGTGCATAGGCTTTTGCAAGATCAGACCCGTGCTTCTGTATGATCAAGCTTTTGGAAATTGTCCATTCCCTGTAGAGAAAATACCAAAAGAAGATGTTTTGCAAACTTTTGAAAGCTGACCCCTTTCTCTCCCTCTTTCCTCCACCCACCCCCATCCTTTCAGGAAAAGTGAAAACAGTCATGCCTGCTCCTGCAAGCCCTACCATATGTTGGAGGGATACGCATCTTCCTGCGTATGTTTTCTACGCTTCCCTTCCCTGTGCCAGTTCCCTGTATTCTCCCACTTTGAACAGCTTTGATGTAAATCCTTGTGATACTTCTCCTTTCACAGATGGCTTGATGGACGGTGGCTTTTCAGGTGCTGTGGTTGGCATGTGGGTTAGTTCCCAGCTTTGCTAAGCTCCTGTCTTCCATGAGGGTCACTGCAAACACCTAGGGACATCCCTGTGCTTGGTTTTGCCTGCTCTGCATTTCAATGTTCCCTGTTCCTGTAGCTTTAACAGTTAGAAACATGAGATATTTCTCTCTGTAACCGCCTTTACATGTGAGGGGTCTGCAAGAGAGGGCACCACTGTGCTTTGGGAAACACTGCTTCAGAAGCTGGCGGTGCTGTGAAGATCATAGATCCCAGCTGTTAGAAGAGGGCAAATCCTGCAGCTTGTATTCAGCATCTGGTCGTGAATAGTTTGCACGCAAAATGTGAGAAAGCTCTGCTTGAAGTGTAGTGTAAAATAGCTTGGAGATATGAAGGTTGACAGTTGGATACTGCTCATTTCTTCAAAGGAAAAAGCAACTGTGTGTTTATGCTCTGTCACCATTTCATATAGGGCTCTGTAAAAGTGCTTGCAAGAAAAATGCAATTCCTTCTGTTGGCAGTTTCCAGAAATGCACGCTTTCCTCCTGCACCTGAGAACATGCTCGTGGCCTCGCTGTCAACACTGGTCCTTCCTCGTCTGAAGTCTGATTTCTCCTTCTCTCTTCCGCTTACTGGTCTTGGTCTTCACAGCTTCCAGACCAGCCATCTTAGTTCCTTCCCCTGCACCCGGTGCCCCCTGCCATGACATTGTTTTTGTGGCCATCTTTTCTGTGCGTCAGTGGAATTTGCAGGTGTGGTAATGGGGGTGGGAGAGGAAATTCATTAAAAAGTTGGAAATGGAAAGCGGATATAGAAGAGCAGAGGAGGTATGAAGGGGAGAGGCAAAAGGCAGAGGGTGAAAGTCTCATCCCTAACTAGTCCTGGCAAAGTAACCAGCCATCTCTCATTCCACTGTTGGAAGAGGAGGTTTGCAGGGAAAGGTGTAGCAATTTTTTTTTTTTAATGGGTGAGCTGGTACCAGTGTGAAGAAGTAGGTAAACTTCTGGGTGCAGAAACCCTTTTTTAGGTCTGTTCCATGTGAATTTGCACAGTGGCTCAAGGCATTTCACTGGGAGGAAGAGAGACAAAAAAGGCATTTTATTTGGGAAGAAAACGGTTTCTAGGAGTAAAATGCAATTTGTTACTGCTCAAGTCTAGTTAGGATGGCTTTGTGTTACCACTGTCCGTTATTATAAGTTTCACGTTGTTTGACCATTACAACTCTTCCTGGGTTTCCTTTCAGTAACATTCCCCAGGGAAAATGGCTCTCCTGACTACCAGAACAAATGAGGTTTCTAATTATAGACTTGCTTCGGAGCCAAAAAGTTTAGGTTTGTGTTTGACATGTAGTCATGAAACTTATTTTTAAAAAAAGCCAACTAAAAATATCCAGTAGTGTTTCATTCTTCTTCTTTTTTTTTTTTCTTTTTTAATCCATTTGGCAGTCACTGAATATTGTAGGATAAACATTGTCACAGCTAAAATAATTGAAAGTTAAGAGTTGAAGGAATGAGTGGGGTAGAGATTGTATCTATTTTAAGACCATGTCACTGTCGGAGTAAACTAGTCTTTATTTTGTGTTTCTGCCTCGCTCTTCTCTCGGAGCGCTTGATGTGGCATAAGTGCTTCAGTAGCTTGGAGGAGCGTGGTGGCTGTTTTGGGGTGAACTCTGAGTCCCCTTCTGGTGCCTGACAGCCTCTGGAGGCAAGATGAGATTTATGCTCTGTGCAGAAGATGCTGACTGCTGTGCACTGGTTTATCATCGCAGCTGGTTCTTAGAATTATCAATTTAAATTTTGGGGACTTAACTATATGAAATGGTAACTGCTAACACACAAAAAATTAAGGGACAAGTTTAGGAGAGATTGATTAATGTACTGTCCCAAGAAGAGTTCAAGTCACTAAAACATTAAATGAGTGCTCTTACATTCAGCAATTTATTTTAAGTGTCATGAGTGCAGCAACAGTGGCAGGTAGTATTCAGACCAGGTGACTAAGTCTTACCTTTCCACTTTTTTCTTTAGTCTATTGTATTAATACTGTGCATCTCAGGCAGTTGCTTCTCTGTTAACATAAACTTTTGGAGCACCAGCTATGTGTTATTAGCTTTGTTATTGACATTTGTATGAATATCACCAGATAAACACTGAATTTTTTTTTTTCCTTTGGAGAAAAAAAGACTTTGATTCACCTGAGTGTGGGAGTACAGTAGTTAGGCTTCTCAGTGGTAAGATCAGGAGTTCCTAGTATGTATGGGTGTTTTGTGATTTAAGTGATATAATTGAGTTGGAATAATCCTGTGGCTTTATCTAAGTGCAGAGGCAGAAGGGCAGAACTGCTGGAGCTTTGGACTTCCACTGAAGCCAGAAAGTATTGGGCACCTATAGCCTTATTGTCCAAAATGCTTAGACTTCGGCTTCTTTAGACACATGTGAATAGACATGGAGACACAAGGAGTCTTGTTTTAAATGAAGAGTCCGGTGAATTCAGGGAAGTGCTCTGCAGAGCAGCTGAGCTCAGGATCATCTGAATACACTAAAGAGGTATTAAAAAACCTCATAAACAGTTACTTAAGGAAGGAAAGAATTTGGTAGCCCGTTTTCATGATCTCTTATTTCAACTGTAGACCTGTGTGTAAGAGCAATATCAGAAGAATCATTTTGAAAGAGGCTCTTGCTGGCTAACATTTAGCCACTGCAAAAGCAAAATTATGAAGAAAAACTGAAACGAAAACTGAAGGCGGTTTGTCCCTTGTGTAAAAAGCGAGCAGCACCAGTGTTGGATTAACAGTTGCAAATAAACCGATTAACAGCGGATTTTAGATGAAGTGGTAGATCTGTAATGCAGCGTTTGCTTGTGAGCCAAGCCAAGAAATGTAAGTGTGGGGAAGAGAGAAATGAAAGTGACAGGTCTCCGTTATTCAGCTCTCCTCTCGGACAGGCAGCTGAGGTCCTGGGGACTTCGGCAGGCAGCGCGCCGGGCCAGGCTGTTCAATACCTACTGCACTTTCCTCCCAGGCAGAAACAGTAGGGGTTTGCATATATACACTCAGATTAAAAAAAAAAATATATATTTTATATATGTATTTTATACACATGCACACACACATATATTACAAATCTGTGTCTGTGGTTTTTTTTTTTTACCTTTTGAGACCAACATTCAGGAAAAGTCTTAAAACCAGCATGTCCCACGGACTTTAGGAGTGTGCCCTGGTGGGACTGAAGCTAACATGGCGTGCTGTCGTCCCCTCCAGTTTTGGTGCAGCGCTCACCTGACTACAGTATTGTCAAGCTTTTGTATGTGTTTAGGTGCCTGTAACAAAGCCCGCAGGTACGGATTGACTTGGCATGAGTAATTGCTGCTTTCCTTCTGGTTTTTCAGCGCACTTGCTCTTTTGCAAGGTTGATGAAATACTGCAGACAGTTTCGAGGAGAGTACTTCCTATGCAGACATGTATTTGGCTATGCTAAGTAGCCACATGTGATTTATGTAGCAATTAAGATCATTTTCTAGTTACTCATCTGTGTGTGCTGCAGAGGAATTTGTGTTCCCGTATACGGAGGAATCTATGCTGTGCTGAAAATAATAGTAAAAGCAGCAGTGGTTCATCTGCCTCAGAGGAAGCAAGTGTTAATGTCGGGTATGTAGGAGTACTTGGTGTGCTGGTTGTCAGCTTCTCTGTCTTGCTGTTTACCCACTAAGTAATTGGGGAAAATGCTGCTTGCGAGTGTGTTTCTTTTAGAAATTATATACAATAACACAGTAGGGGCAAATTACAAAGGCAGTTGTCTGTAATCTTTTATAGTTATCCCTCTTGTCCCCTTAGGACTGCTTGTCTTGTGTTCTGTCTCCTAATTGATCCGAGGTGTGATCAAGTGCGTGGATGCACAGTCTAACCATGCTGTACTCTTCCTCATAGTGCACAGTCCTTGTATCCTGTTTTTGCAGTACCCAATCAATATGGTCTCTCTAAAGCCTGATTAGTAATAATAAAAACTGAAGATCAAGTTCTGATCTGACTGAAGATGATAATTTGCTAAATAATTAAGTGCATAATCTTATTTCCACCAAAGCAGGGGATCCCATGATTTGGCTTGTCTGCCCTGAAGAAAAGTTTGGGATAGATCAAATCTGTTAATATTGCAAAAGTAGCTTAATGCCTTTATTGATGGCTAATAACCTCTATGGTAGAGGACTTCCTCTCAGTGAGTTCTTATACATAGTTGTGCCTAGGATCACACTAGTCTGTAAACTTGGAAGAGTTTAATTCAGATGTTTTATTTAGAGCATCACTTTTCTTTTCTTTTATTGGGTTGCTCTCTTCTGAATAATTCTGCTCCTCAGGAACAAAACCTGCTCATCTTGCTGTTTGGTCCACCAGCAGCTTGATTTAGTGTGTACACTTATAGATACAGAAGCTAAGATTATGGAAATCTTTTTATTCAGAACTACTAATTTCGTTGCAAAATATCTTCATGGTTCATCTGAGAAGCATCTGGTAAAGCTTTATAAACTCTAGCAACTGCACTAGGGATTTCAGCATGACCCATCATGCTTATGTGTACAGAAACTGGCATATTCTTTGGCACTGCTTGAAAGATTAAGAATATGGTGGTTGCGTGTTGCATAATGGGAGAATTGACCCGCATTGTTTGTCCTAGTGTCTGAAATGAGTAAGTTCAAGGTTCAATGCTGTTGTGAGATCAGCATAAGAGTCAGTGCAACTTTTTTTCACAATAGATGTAATTTGAACTACTATATTATGAATTTTTTGTTATGTTGTTTGTTATTGATGTGTGCAAAGATTACATAGAGTAGGCATAGACAGGCATCTTGTGTTACCCTTTATGAAGAGTAATAAAGCTCATTTTAATGTGCAGGCTCCCCATTTCCGGCAGCTGCAGTACCTGTGATCCAAAAATTAGACTGATGTGATGGCTCCTGTTTCGTGATATAGTACAGGTGTAAATGCCTCAATAAGTGGTGTTCCTGAAAACTACAGAAATCCTTAACTCTCTGTGAGGCAAGGACCTGGCGGTTTTGCCCTTGCAGCTGAAGGCTTGAAGTAGGTGTTGCTTTCATGCTTGATAGTTAAGGAATGGAGGAGACGGAGGAGAAGGAAGGAGTCTTTGCACAGAAGACTTGCAAGATATTAAATAGGAACACTTATCTGCTGCTGAGAGCAAATTGGAACAAATGATCCTGGTTGCACGTGAGGTGCGGTAAAGGTCTCGTTTGAGATGGGGAGTTGATTTGTGACTTGGTTGTCTTTCAGGAGCTCTTACTGAAAGAAGGAAGAAAAAGCATTGTATCTGTCCTGCTGTAAGTGTAGGCGAAAAAATGGCCTGTTCATATTTCCACACCAGGGAGTGCAGATGTCTTGCGTCCTGTACAAAAATGGATAGTTGAATCAAAAGTTCATACTTGGAGCAGTTGCTGTGTCAGATGCCCATATACAAACGCTGGTATTGGAAGAATACCAGTCACACAGTCAGGGGAACATTGCTTGTGCAGGCAACCTGATGTGAGCAGTAATCAGACTCCCATATAATCTGAACAAGAGAAGTCCACTTTATTAAGGAGAACTTGATCTTTCATTAAAGAAATCTTCCTCTGGTCATGATACTCCCAGCTTTCGTGGAGCCCTACTTAGCACAGTGTTACTTTTCTTATGCAGCGTCTACATAAACTGTAGCCTTGTAACTCTAAAATCTTGTTTTCTGCATTTAAAAGTGTTTCTAAATCTCTGTGAGCTGATTTTCAATTAAAATCTACTATTAAGGACAGTTTGCAGTTTTTGCATGAGTTAGCAGGTTAAAATAAAATGAATCCTGGGAGTATTTAACTTAATATTCAGGGGCCCTTTAGTTGTTGAATTAAGGGAACACCTTTTTCCCCTTTAAAGAATATGCAATGTGGGGTGATGACTAAAGAAAGGCGTCTTAATCAACTCGTTCTGTAATGAAGACCATTTAGCTGCTCTTAGAGAGCCCAGTTAGTGGATCTCAGGATCTAAGTGGATGCATTCACAGAAGCTAGATTAGATAGTCTCATGGAGTGGGACCATTGTAGAGTTCAAAGACTGGACCATCTTTTTCTATTTTCCTAATAAAATTCAGTTATTTCCCTGGGGAAATGACTCTTAAAATATCATTGAATTGCTTTACTTATCTTTTAATTCATTGTAGTGGTAAGAGACTGTGCACGTACATATGGCTGTCTGAGGAGACAGCAAGTGCTTCTGGACATCAGTCAGATAAACCTCTGAATTAGATCATCACGTTATTTTCAACTGCACTTTTCTATTCTCATTGAATCTAAAGTTGAATTAATTTATGTAAAGAGTTGCCTTTCTTAAGTTTGTTTCTTTGGGCTCCATGACTGACAGTATGTAAAGAATTATTCCTGTACAGAATTGGTTTTTTTCTCCTTTTTTTTTCCTCCAAGGTCCTGGCCAAGTGAGAACCTGTTTTATTCTTTGGGTACAAATTACTTTCCCTTCTCCTTTTAGTCCGAGATTGACTTGCAGTGCTGTGGTTTATAACAGAATCGCTGACAAATCTAAATACCTTCTTTCAACATTCTCTATATCAGCTGTGAAGTATTGCTTTGGGGTCTGCTTTGGCCTTCATGGGAACAAGTTTGTTTTCATAGAATTTGAAAAACGGTATTAGTGTTCAGCTGACCATGTGATCCACTTCTCTGAACTTTTGTTGGTCCCTTGCTTGCCTAGGAAGTATTTTTACTGCTTTTTAAAAAGTACAGTGTCGGCAAAATAAAACTCAACTTACCTAAAACCACTGTGTTTTAATTGAAGTATGCTAAGGAAAATATCTTCTATAAGATTAATTCTGTGCTCTAAGTTGCAACTTTTTTCTTGAGAAAATACTCTGTAGACTGTGTTATCAAAGAGTAGAAGAATCTGACTTTTTGTCACCCTGATCTGAGTTCTTGATATTCTGTAAAATGAAGTGGACAGCTCACGTGCCTAGTACAGTGAGATTTTTATGTTCTGGATTAGGCTGGGTGCCAGTTAGCCAGCACACAGTGTAGACAGCTCCTACATCTTAAACCTGATCACAGCATATGTAACCTTATCCCAAATAAATGCCAAGTATTTAGGCAAGGAGGAAAACCAGTGGTGCTTCTTAAGTCAATGGATGTCAAATACAAAGTGGCTCTGTTGCTAGTGGAGCCTATTCCATCAGGATTTCCCCTTTGGTTTATTAAACCATAGGGCATTTGTGGTTGCCTTGATATTGTGATGGCAGATTTGTTATAAAATAAGGGGAAAACAGTTCCTGGTGTACACCTTTCTCGAGTTCTGAATAAGAATGGAACTGTCTGTAAAAACAATAGCCCTACAGAAGTGCCCAGCTGTCAGAAAATCAAGTAAGTTGGCTTGAAACACAGCAGGCGGTGTAATGCAAATCTGTTCGACTTCTCTTTGATAATCAAATCGCAGTGAGGTGCCTGGAAGGTTAATCCCATGTTTTGTCACCAAAAACCCCCACTTTGTGCTCACCTGTGCCTGAGATGAACATGTAAAGCATGTTTTCAGTTGGTGAGGTTATTGGCAGCACCCTCTTGTTTTGGCTACTCCTGGTGTGCTTGGTTCTCCAGTTGCCCTTACCCTGTCCCCCAGTGGCAGCAGTGGGCATGGAAGCTTTTGGGGGGAGCGTTGCACCTGCTGAGCGGAATCCTAGGAAAGACTTAACTTTCTTCTCTTAATACGCTACCCTGGAAAGGGTCATCCCACTTGTGGGGGCTTCAGGGCCCTTCTAGCAAAGACCTTTGCTATGATGGTCGTAGAAAGACTTTTGGTGTTTTGCATATCCAAACTGTTGTTCCATTGCTTCCCCCAGGACTGTGAGGTGGCAAGGTGTGCTTAATACGGATGTCAAAGGATTTAAATAAGTTACAGATTATTCCAATAGAACAGAAGTTACAAAATGCCTTTAGTATCTTTCTAAATGTCTTCTGCTTACAGCATGCATTACAGTCATGCGCAAAAATTATTAGTAGAATTATATCACAGGTTATTTTGTTTTATGGGTAGAGTTGATGGGTTTGTCTAAATTGACAGCTGCTTTTTATTCAGTTGCATGTTCACATGATGTGAAGCTTATCTCAAGATGGGGGAACATGATACTGTGCTAAAAGGTTGATATTATGTGAAGTGAAACATCAAAGCAGTTTCTAACGCTCTGAACTTTAAAACTCAGAGCTGATTTAATTAAAAAAATAATTAAAAGGCACGTCTTTCCCCACCCCTAAATACAGACCCCAAATATTCTTCAAAGCATATTTGATTTTAACAATTTGGTGATTTCCTCCCTGAGGCGTGTTTGAAGTTACCACTGGAATATGAAGATGTAGCTTTAGTTGTGATGATAATAGACCATTACTGAAGTAGGTGTTTGCCTCATAAGACAATAAAATGACATGTTTTGTGAAAATAGCCTGGTATTTGCAAAAAAAAGTCATAAACCTAGTGATTTTTCCTGTAACAGCCGAAGTTGGTGGCAAACTTCTTTTTTAGTGATTTACAGCTCAAAACAGCTCCTGAAGCAGCTAGTATGCCACCCTTGCTTTTTTTTTTTGTTTTTTAAATCCCTCCCCTGCCCTGCTTTGAATTTTAATCGAGGGTCCTGTATTAAAATGAGTTTGGTTTTAGCTAGGCCTTTATGGCCAATGCTGGAAAAATCTTGTAATATGTAATACAGCTTTTACTGCACTATCTAGTTGTCAAAACATTATGTGGAGAATTCAAGATAGGAGCTCCATACTGTGTGTCTGGATTTAACCTCTTATACAAGTAATAACCTATATGTTTTCATCTTCAGAGATAGATCTGGAAGATACTTGGGGAAAAAAACACCTTTCAGAAGGCATTTCACATTTGGTAGTGATTGTGTCAGAAACAAAAGGCAGCAGAGGAGTATTTATTATTATAAGGATTATAGAAGCAGCATTGTTAGTACTAGCGTTGGTATTTCATTATCTTGTAGGTATGAGCATTACAGTGTGCTAAGTGCAATCATTAGAAACGTGGTGCCATTTCGTGGATGTGGGAAGGAACTGCTTTTTTAGGTACTTCCAGAGGTCCTTTCTTATTCTTCCCTGTCCCCTTAGTATATGCTGCCAAATGAACCTCTATACTGCCCGCCCAGAGAAATCCAAACTTTGGTCTGACTGTTCCCAGCAAAGGCAAGCAAAAAAGTATGAAACATGGTGGTGATGCCCTACTGAAACTCTGAGCTGGAATTGGATACCATTCTCTTTCAGATGTGTACCAGGACATACTTCCCTGGGTAGTGTTTGCTCTGTTCCCTCTTTGTTCTTCTCGCAGTCTCTGTGCAGTTTCATGACTGTATGCTCATAAACAAGTCTTCTAACTGTGGTATAAGTTGTTACCCATATTAGTTATTGGATTGCTGATCCACACGGGTTATCTGTAAATAGGTAGTGTTTTCTTTTGGGTTCAAAACTTCACTATACTCTACTTTTGTTGAAGTGTATGTATACAAAACATTTTGGTGAAAACACAGTAAACTCAACATTAAACACAAGTTGGTTCACAGGATGTAACATGTCAAAACACAAGCCTGATCAAACTCACAGTACTCTTTTTGTTTGGACATTTTGTAGAGGGTCCTGAGCACAGCCAGGTTTCCAGTCTCCTAGATTTATCCTATGAACCAAGAGGAAGAAGCGATGTCTTGTAAGGTAGAACACGAAAGGATTATCATGGAGCAGTTCATCCTACTTCCGTTGATCGTGCCCTGTAACATCTCAGCCACACGCCTACAAGGTGGATGCTGCAGGTCTAAGGCTGTTTTAGAGCATGGCTGCCGTTGCTTGAGCAGAAGGTGTGGTTCCACTGCAACTTCAGTTTAAACTAATTAGTTATTTTTTTGCCAGATGCCTTCCTTGAACCAGATCTCTGCGTGGTTGCAAGAGGAGCAGTTCTGGTGCTAGAGTGGATGGAGGAATGTGCAGGTGGGGAGGCTGACAGGGAGGGTGGGACCTCAAGAAGCCCTGTCTGGGCTTGGCTTACCTTGTGGAGCTGTGCTTTGGGAGGAAGAGCCTCAGTAGATGGTGCAGTGAAGACATGCAGTGAAGAGTGTTTGGACAGATTTCTTAACTGTATAGAGGTGCTACAGGTAAGCAGAAGGTGGAAAAGTCTGGGCTTTTTGGTTTTGTGCAGTTTTGGTTTGTCTTTTTTTTTTTTTTTTTAATTAAATGAATAATGCTTCTGAAAGGAGAAAAGCAAGGAGAAAGCAGTAGAACTTGCTGAATGGAAAAAATTGTTAGCACTTTACTATCTGACAGAAAGTAGTGCAGCAAATAAGATTGCGGTGTAAACCTGGGATTTACTTGCAGGTTCCTGATTTTAAAAATACATGCATTTGTGTATTTCTAGCTCTTCATTTTTTCTGTGGCTTTAGAATCCTGCCTTAATTGTTCCCTGTAACAGGTTTTACAGGCCAGTTCATCCATTAGGAGAATAAAATTGAGGGCACTATTTTAAACATATTGAAATGTATTTTAAATGTTATCCCACACCAAAAGGTAACTGCACTCTTTCCTGTGCTTTGACTAACTTCAGTCTCAACAGTTATAAAAATTTTCCACTGCAAGTGGGAGCCTGTTAGTGGAAATGGAGTCTTAGTCCTTTGCTTGCTTTTTAAAACTGCAGGTAGGTTCCCTTGCTTGCCAGTTTTGGGAGAATTTTGGAAGGGCTTTATTAATCTGCTTGACAAAAGTATTATCAGTATCTGTTTTCATGCCACTTCATAAAAAGCTTCACAGCTGAAACTATCTGCCTGTGGTAATTAATGTAGTGATCAACCTTGTGCCATGATTATACTTTGTTATTTTGGGCTTTACTGGTTATGGCATGACAGTTACTGCTGTTTTCACAAGTGTAAATATAGGCACCTTTTTGGACACCATGACTGCTTGAGAGGAAGAAAGTGTTTTTTACTGGATGGAAGACGTGCAAGAAATGCAGGTGACAAAGAAGCTACAGCAAGAGCAGAGACGTCTTCTCTTGGCAGGAGGTCTTGCTCTGGACCACTGGAAGGAGAGAAGGCTGGGCTGTGCACTCCTCCTGCCTTTCTCTAATCACGAAATGGGAGCGTCTTGACTCCTGACTATTTAATAATTTATTTTGCTCATTTCAAAGAGGGAGAGCATCACCTGATAAGCTTCTGGACAAGCTGGAAGGAAACATCACCACTCTTCTTTTCTTTTCTTTTTTTTTTCTTTTTTCTTTCTTCCTTCTTCTCTCCGACAAGACCGATGATGAAAAATAGGATAGCACTCAGATGAGTAAGGCACTAATATAGTCAGGATCATGGTAAATAGCAGAGCTTTGTATGCTATTAATGTAAGAAAAGTACCAAGTTTTAAAAATACATAAAATGATACCTCATTATTTGGCAGATTAGATCTAGTTTTTTATCTTGGTTGTTTTTATTGTACGAGACATGAGATGTTTCCTCCCTTCCTTGTTCTCTTAGATCTTTCTCTTACAAATGTGTGAATCTGCTTCAGGTACTTTGTTAAAACAAACAAGGAGCAAGTGTGGACGGCTACCAGCAGATTGGAGGAGCTGAAGGACCAAAGCCTGGCTGACGTTGCCGAGACCTGGAAAGCATTTGGCAGTTTGAAGGCAGTCTCTTTGTAATAGTCTCTGAACTCAGCCCTTAAATGAATGTAATGCAGTGGGACACTGAGATATCAGTATAAATATTTAGGTTTACGTACAATGAATTTTGGTTCTGCCAATTAGTAATATCCCATAGGAATTAATTCCAAAATCCCTTGTTTTACTGAGAACTGAAAAGTGGAGCAGTGACCATCAGCAGCCATTGGACTGGAAGAGCGTGTGTGCATCTGGCCCTCTGGGGACACTTGGCGTGTCCTGGTCAGGGCGAGGAGACCAGGGGAAGTTGCTAGGCCTCTGTCTCTTCCTTCTTCCCTGTCCTGGCTCAAGGTTCTCTCTGAGCAGCGATTACATGAAGAGGTAAAACACCTACCCTGAGTAAAGGGAGCGATGTGAGCAGAGGTAAGAGCCTGGCGTGTGCTCCAGCCCGCCTGTGCGGCTGTGGCTGCCCGGCTGAGCCTCCGCTCCCGACAGGCTCTTCCCCCGTGCCCCTGCAGCGTGCCAGCGTTAACGGGGGAGAGGCTGGGACAGGGGGCTGCTGCCACGGCCTTGGGGAAAAGGCCGCTCTCCCTGCTCTCTAGAGAGCTCCGCCATGAGCTGGGTGGGGGTGAGGCATCTGTGCGACCAAGCCACCTGGAGAGAAGGGGCGAGCCCTGGGTCGACTTCAGTGGTGTTGTGGGGTTGCGAGTAGTTCGGGTGTTCGACGCGCTCCGGTTAGCAGTGCGGGGAGCTGGGCAGGCCGCGTGCTGGGCCCCGTCTCCTGGGTGAGAGGAGTCCAGAGAGCTGAACAGCAAGGAGAAGGATGGTTTAGGGAGCTCCCGCTGGGAACTGGGGTGGAGGTCTGCATGGAAACTGGGTGCTGTGGGTAGTTGACCTCAGCGGGGCTGGTGGCTGGGTGGAGGTGGTGGTGTATGTTGCAGCAGTGCGGGTGGCAGGTCGGTGGGAGATCTGAAGATGAACAGTGACCTGATCTGGAAGGAACCCTGAGTTTGTGCTGTGCAAACAGTGATGCTGATGAGAGCAGCTTATGTATGGGGAAAGGTGTGCAGGTTTTATTTGTCATCTTTTCCTACACCGCCTGTTTTGTTTTCTATGTCAGGACTGGCTGGACTGGCTTTGAGCTGATACCATCAGTTCAACCTTCAGTATTTTGTGTGTTCTTTTAAACACCTTTCTTCATGGCTGTGATGCCTGAAGAGGTCACAAAACAATACCTGGCTCTGTACAAATGCTTTTGAGATTATGTTTATCAATACCACTTAGGAGACATCTGTTAAACAAGCTTATTTGTAAACACCAGTATGTTGGGTAATTATTAACTGTAAATCCCTCCTTTTTGGCCGCTATTCTCTTGGCGATTTGAAGATGGTTGCTGATAAATGGCAGGTGGTTAAAATGTTTGTCCAAGCTGAAGTCTAGCAACCACAGCCCAATGCTAGTCCCTTGACTTCCTTTGCAGGGTGAAGGGAATATACTTCAGAGTTTAGATGTGGTTTCAGACTGAAATTGAAGCTCCTTTTATCACAGTGTGACTGTGCTGGAAATCCAGTTGACTTTCTCCAGCAGGCTTCAGGATGCCTTGACTGTTCTCTAGAGAACTTGTTTGAAAGTAAATGCGGGATTTTTTTTTTTTTTTTTTGAGTTAACACACCAGAGTAGATGAAGTATATACTAAGTATAACAGTATTTAAAACTTGGGTGTTGACATACAGTGATATTGTGTGAAAGTGGGTGGGAGACTGAAATTTGTAAAGCTGCTGTACTTTTGTATTGCGTTTGCCAATAAAAAGAAAAAGTGCATCTTTTAATTTTTGGCTAGACAGGCAAATGCAGACCAGTTACATGGAAGTGTTTGCTCTGGCACCCCTGATTGCTTATGAGAGTCTTTGCTTATGACCTGAATTCTGGGAAGGTGTCCAAGTCCTATGCAGGCTGAAGTGCTTATCTCTTGAGGTTTTTTTATTATTCTGCACAACAGAATACACAGACCTATTTAGCAAGTGCAGACCTACTTAGCAAATGCCCATGCAATTATAGCTCTGTGTCCCACTTCAAATTCTCCCCTCCCCCCTGCTGCAAAGGATATGCAATTAAAGCTCTCCTTCCAAGGAGGTCTTGTTCTTCAGCTCCAGACTGTTCTTTTGCCTTGAACCTTGATGGTGTCTCTTTTCTTTTAATTTGAAAATGTTCTGTGTTAATGATATGGCTTATTTTCAAGGTGACCTGTCATTTTACATTAATCTCTGGAGGAAAAATTAATTCTGAGCAAAATGAATTGTTTTCTGTTTTTATTTGAATACTTGCACAATTTGCAAAAGTGCATGGGGAATTTCTGCTTTGTGCTTTTGGGTCCACGTTACTGATGGAACAGTAGCCTTGTAGCAGCTTCTTGTAAAAGAATGGTGTTTCTGAACCTCTTAAACTCCCTTTTCATTGCTATAAGAAAGTCATGTGGCATAACAGATCCATAGCATTTGTGTAGAGCCCTCAGCGGGTGCCTGAGGAGGCTGAAAGCTGTTTATGTGTGGAACAAGCAGAAGCATGGGTGGCAGAAATACAAGTGGGCTTGTGCTGTCTCTCAATGTGGTGTGTAGCTGTTTCAAAATCAGTCGTTGCTCTGGTGGAAATATAACTTAAAACAAAACCTGTCCTGACTTGCTGCTGGTGGTAGGATCTCAAAACTATCCTGGCTGCCCACTTTTACCGCCGTTTCCTGCAGAAGTGAGACTTGTGCAATTTTTCCCTTCCCTCTTCTAAGCTTAGATAAATTGTTGACCAGGTCTCACAAAGGGATGGGGGACTGAAGCTTCTACAGGTCTTTAGTTAAGCCGTAAGCAGGTTTTGCAAAGAGACCCTACTGGTGCTTTGACCATGAGAAGGGCAGCAGTGGGAGCAGATGCCATTTTGAGGCATCAGGGCATCCACTCAAGAGAGAAGCATTATAATCCATACAAGGGAAAAGAACTTCAATCATAACTTGCCCCTTTGTAGCCATCCATGTGAAAGTCTTGTGCAGTTTAGTTTACAAGTAGGTTGTAGGAAAGACCATAGCAAACCAGGTTTCAGTAGTTCCTTTGCATGCAACCACTTGGGGTTTTTTGTTGCCCTTTCAGAGGCTACTGGAAGAATTTCCAGTATTAAATGGAGCTGATGCCGTCCCTGACCTTGTGTCTTTTGAGTCAGAAAATATTTTTAGAAAAGCCTTGCTTTTTTAGAATAAAGGAGGACTTGGAAGTTTTGAAAAGTTGAGTAAATAAGACTGTGTTTGTATGGCCTGCAGCAGCTTGGACTCTTTATGGCAGGGACTATAGCAGGAGCATTGTTTTACATTTCTGTTCTGGCTTGCACCTCCAGCCCCCCTTCCTCTGCTTTCCCTCTGGCGTTGGTGGCACCCTGTGAGTGTGCTGCCTGGGGAAGGGGAATGGGTTGCCTCTGTTGCTGCTGACTGACGCTGTGCTGTTGTCAGTTCTGTGTGTTTATCTAGAGAAGAGTAAGCATCCTATGTGTGTTTACTCTCTTACACAGTTGTTTGGCGTAGTTCAGTTCTTGCCCTAGACAGTCCAGACTCTGCTTAGCTAGAGAAGGCAATCTGCTTTTAACTCAAAACAGTGGAGAGCTGTGTATGCTCCTGGTGAAGGAGGCTTGCCGTTACCTTTTCCCTGGACTTTTGTGTATTTATTGCAGTACAGAGGTTACCCCTTTCCCTCTGGAGTGGCAGATACTTGAGCTTCCTTCCCATCCCCCAGTTCTGCCTCTCAGCCTTGCTCTTCTGGGATGAAGTGCTGCAGGACTTCCTTCAAAGGGATTTTTTTGGCCAGGAATCTCCTGGGCTAGCTGTCCTCAGCAGCAGGCCCCTATGGATTCTGGCAGGATTATGAATGCCTGCTTTCCACTAACAGTTCCTATCACAAGACACAGATAAAAATGGACAGATACATCTTTAATGGATTTATAAACCTCAAAGGATTCAGTTTTCTTTTAAAGCAGGCATCTGGCTTTCTATCCTGTGCTTTGGCTTCCCTTGGTTACTTCAGAATCGCTGCGTGCTTCTTCCCCTGACTCTCACAGCACAAACCTTTTGTATGGTATTGGAGATGATTACCAATGACAAGTGGGATTTAGGATTGATTTTTAGAAGCGAGGTGGTTTGTTTCTACAGTACTAATTTTCTGGAACAGCTTAATCTGTTAGTCATCAGTACTCTAAAAAACCCATGGTACCTTTTGTGAAAAATCTGCGTGTATGTCCATTTCGTGGTGTATGGCAGAGACCAAAGGGCTCTTCACCAGACTAGTTACCTCCAGATGAAGCAAACCTTGGAAAATCCTTTGTTAAGATGAAGACAGATTTGATCTGTTCTTCCTAATCATATCAGTCTTTTCTAGAATAAAGCAAAGGGAACAGCATGTCTTGCTCTTTGCAATTATCTGACCTGAATAAGCCTTTTTTTTTTAAATTTAAACCCAGCAATTGATGTAAGAGGGACAAGATTGAGAACTTTATGGTTTATAAGCAAATATACAAAATGTCCTTCCATTTGATGCAATCTTTTGTATTTCAAAAGGAAAAAAAAAGTTTTCATTCTGAAGTTTATGTATGACCTAGGGTTTAGTCATATCTGATAGACACTACATGTCAGAGCAAAGGATGTTATTTTTTTTCCTCCTCTTTGCTGCTTCTACCACTTCTATCTTTGGAAAACAGGATTCCTTTTGAGTTCTTAGTTATTGTGAGCAGCTGGATCGTGCAAATGACTATGTTTGTCCTTAGCAGCAAGTTAATAAGAAGCATGTTAAATTCTTACCTTATTTTTAATTGTATTCTGGGGTATCAGGAAACTGAGAGGCTGTTGAAGAAAGCTGGAGTTTCAGTAAAAATACCTTAAAGCAAGAAAGTAGTTTTGAATAAAGTAACAGAATATTCAAGTTTGTCATCCGGCTAAAGTTCAGTATCTTCTGTGTGCCTGCCTCTTATAGCCACGCTTCCTTTCCCATTGAGGATGTGTTGCTTCATTGTCACATTTGATCAACTGCGTAAGATGACTTTGATGCTTTAAGGAAAGATGGTTCATCCTGCAGAGTGGATTATAAACAAATGATTTATAGGCAAATCATGAAGTACAGTAGGAAACTTTTTAAACATTAAGTCTGATTAGAAAGATTAATAAAGGAAATACTTCTTCTGAATGCGGAAGTACAATATGATATTTGTAGTTCTGTAATTTTAAAATACTTTCTGGATAAGCACTTCCCATGATTTGTTTCTAGTAGCAGTTGTTTTTAATGTTAACAGTCAACTACTGGACATGCGAGATTGCATTTAAATTCATTAAGTGTATATGTTTCTAAGTGAGTGTGTGAAAATTTTGGAATGCAAATGAAACTTATCTTAGCGACCCTGTAATATCATAAGGGGCACGTGGTGATTTGCGTCGTTTCAAGTAGCATTTTCCCATACTAATTCTCTTCACTGCATTCTCCAAGTCAAAATTTGAATGGTGCTTATCTAATAGACATCACAGCTGTCCCTTGCTGGAGCGCTGACAGTTCATTCTGGTTGCAGAGGAAAGGTATTGTCTGACTGCAGAACTGTTACGGGTTAGAATGGGCAAAACCACACTGGCTTGACTCCGCTCTGGCGCAGAGGTAACGTGTGAGGTTGTCCAGTAGTTCCAGGTGGAAAAAAATTAAGGGGGGTTGGGGGGGCTGCCAAGTTTGAAGGTGCATGGTGAATTTCTGTGGCTGTCAGTTGTCTGCTTAGGCAGCCTGATAGCTCTGTCCTCAGTAGTTGCAAGTGCTCCTCCTGCTGTGTTGGGCTTGCAAGTCTGGACAAGGGTTGTGCAGGCACAGGGGCTGTTGCAGTTGATGTCTTCCCTTGTTGTTTGGGCTCTTGGGCTGTCTCCTGTTGCTGAGACAAGCAGCTCCAGTCTTGATGTCTGTTGTACTTTCCTACTAGAGCTGCTCTTTGAGGCCTTCTATCTCTCTGAAGTTGAGAAGAATCAAATAAAACTAGGAGGGAGAAAATTCTGTGTCTGTAGTAAATGTGATGCGCTTTCCCAAATGGCTTCACTGGTGGTGAACAAATCCTCTTTCAAAACCCACATTAGTATACCTGAAATCTGAATTCCTTTCTGGATCTGATGGGTCCAGATCCTTAGATTTAAACGCGCACGTGCTGAGTTTTTGCCTTACTGATCGCTCAGATAGCATTTAAAACTCTTCTCCCGGGGGGAATAGACTCTTAAGGATTCCAATGAAGACTAGGGCATGTCATCTCCAATTTTGCATGGAAATGCCTTTAATTTCTTGCTTTTAAGAAGCAACTAATGCAAACCCAGAAACCTTGTTTTGGGACACTTGGCTTGCATGGTGTAAGTGGGTTCAGGAGTTAGTTAACTGGGTAGAGCAGCTTGAAGCTGCTGGGAAAAAAAAAAATCTTATATGCTCTGTCCATGCACTGCCTCCTGTACTGCTTGGACCTTGTTTTGCTAGCTTAGTGGAAAGCGGTGCTCATTTTTTCTTTCCTTCCAGAGTTAATTTCCTGACAGGTTAGTGAGCTGAGTTTCCCTCACCAAGGGATTGAATAAATGCTGAGAGCCAGGGAGGAGGTGAGACCTCATGGCTATAGGGATAGAGGGTGAAATACCCCATTTGTCCTTAAGAGCAGCAAGTTGTTGGGTTGTGTCACACCACCTAGGAAAATTTAACACTCATGTTTGACCAAGTCTGGGTGATAATGCTTTAGTGTTTGTTCCCTAGAGCAAATAAGAGCCATTAAGAGCATGGTGTGACGTGAATTGATGGCTGTGTTGCCCAGTGTAACACTGGTTATTTCTATCCTTTACTTGTGCCAATACAGCTTTTGGTGGAGCTGTAGTATGCAAGATGACTCACGTAGGAGAAAAGAGGGAGTGGAGCTGCCTGAGAACGCCTGCCAGCAGGAAGGAGCGTATATCCATTTGGAGGTTTAACCTTGCCAGTCAAGATGCCTAGGATGTGAGAGGGCTGGTTGGGGTGTGGAGAGCTTTGCCATGCATGAACAAAATCCTGCACTGTAGCTCTTTGCAATGACATGCGTTGCAGGGATGCCTTGGTGTCTGTGGAGGAGCTGACTTAGGTTCAGCAGAGCTTACTGACAGTAGCTTGGTAACAGCCATGTCAGAACATGGTGTCACCTTACATGGGGGGGGTTTTTTGCATCATTCTGTTCACTGCTTGTGCTTTGCCTCTCCCCACATTCCCTTCCCAGCTTCCCACAGTAGAGGATTGACTATTTCTTATTTCTTTCTTAATGGTGGTTTAAAGTGATGTATGACACCATGTAGTGCTACCTACTGCTTGCAAGTCTTGAACATTAAGAAAATAAATGGTAGCTTCAATTTTGAATTACTTACTGTTGGGAAATTTTAAATTGGATGCACAGCTTCAAATCTGAAGGTGTTATTTTTCTTCTGGAGAGATCTAATAGAGAGTGTCTCTTTTCCAGAAATAACTTCCATTGCTAGTCTGAATTGATACTCTAATATATATCTAACAGGTCCTTCAAAGCATTTGTCATCTCACAAACAACTCTTGTAAGTGCTCTCCATCATTTCTCTTGGCTAGTCGGAGTGACAGACTGAAGAGGAATCATCTTCTAGCAAAATTAAACTGGCAATAGATAACATGTTGAAAATGGCAGGAAATCTATCTTCTTCTTTTAAAGCACAAAAAAGCAAGGCAAAACTACCATGTAGTCTTTTCCCATATATTCATATTCCACTTTTGCCACTGCAAATGGCAGCTAAACAGAAAGAAACCTTATTTCATTGTTGAAATCTAACCATTCATTGCTCAGTACTTAGAAAATACCTGTCAGCAGGTAATCTACACTATGCAGAAGCCATATGTAAACATACTGAGTCTGTCTGCCAAAGTTAGCTTAAATATGTTTTGAGAAATATGCACTAATACCAAGCTTGCAGCAAGTGATGAGGAGTGTTTTGTTTTCAATGTTATTGCAGGCACACCGTGGTATTAAATGTAAAGACAAGACTAAGGATTCATTTTTAAATTCATAGTCCTTTTGGACTTTACTGTGCAAATAAGTTTTGTTACTGGTTTGTCTTCTGTGGAAAAGATTAAAGGATTTTTTTTCCTTAGTGTCACTGACAGCTCTCTCTTGTCCTACGCCTTCAGAAGAAGTTGATGACAACTCCAAGCACTTGACACCTGTGAAAATAAGGCTTCTAACTCTTGAAGTTCAGAAAAGCCTTTCCATATTCAGACCTGTTGAATGTGATATTGAAATTAAAGGTAATTTGGAAAAAGCACTTGAGATCTGTAAGCTTCAAATTTAGCACTACATTTGGCTTATTCTTTTTTAAACACTCCCTAAAATGAAATGGCTTAGCTGTTGTGACAGGTACTTTTAAACAACATGGACTTGACAGCAATGCTTTCTTAGAAGCTTGTTTCACATGTAGCAATAGGAACAACCTTGCTTTTGATTTGTCATGCTTTAATTTGAAGTCAGTCAGTGACACACAGCAGCTTTCTCCGAGACACTTAGTAGGTGCAGTATGTGCATGCAGAAGTGATGGCTGCCTCTAGGTATTTGAGGACATTGGGTGAATTAAAGTGCACCTCTGCAGAAAAAGAATTGGCTTTCCATTCCCTTTAACATGCACTTTAAATCCCTTTAGCTTTTTAATTGTAGAAAAGTGAAGCGCTGCTTCTTTTCCTTGGCTTTCAGAGCGAGGAGAGACAGACTCATCTCCACCTTTATTAGTTAGCGGTAACCAACTTTACTGTTCTTTCTGGTACCCCTAGGTCACCAAGCTATACTTGCCTCCAAGTTTTCTTTTTACTTAGTCTATTGTATGACTGAGCAAACTATACTACTTGACTTACCAATCTGAGGACTAGTTGCAATCAGCTTTTCTTTATCTCCATTTTCTTTTTTGCTTGTTATGCAGTGTGAATAGTAGCTTTAAAGAAAGCAGAAATGAAGTGATGTTTTTGCAGGCCAGGCTGCTGTAGCTTACCTTCTCCTGTGCCCTCTGAGAGTAGCCCAGAAGGGCAGGAAGACAGCAGCTGCTGCAGGGAGATCAAAGCACATTTGTTAAGCTAAGTCAGACAGCAGGGTAAGCTGCAAGCCAAGGTGGAGCCTTCCCTGGGATGGGGTTGGCTTCTGGAGAGCTGGAAGTCAGAAGTGTAGCACTCCGTTTCCTGGTCTTCTATAGCAAATCCTTAACCTGATCTGAGGAGAAGTATCTGTATGTCCTGGACCACTGAGCATTTATACTGGGATACAATATAAATAGCTTCCTAACTGCTTCTTAAAGTGTTTCCTCCCCTGGGCGTGGAGGCTGTGGTGATGTGACTTTGCTAGAAGACAGTTTTGTATAACATGGTGGACCATTGCCGTGTCCAAAGAGCACCCTGATGCTGAGGCGGTGCTGGCAAGTGCTTGTGATGTAGGAACAGTGACTGTGTTTGCCTTCCACTCACATCAGTGGCTTGTATCTTTTCTTCGTTCCTCTTCCGCAGCCCTACCTTGGCTGTTTTTTTGCTCCCTGTGATGATTTCTGCTTTCATGTCTCTTGGGTGTAGCAGGACTCTCTTTTCCACTGGGGCTTGAGCTCTCCCTGGTCTTCTCTGTACTGTTGTACTGACTCAGCCTCGGTTGGGTGGGTGTCTGCAGCTCAACCCTTTAATCTCCTCCTTGTTCTACTTACTGATCTTTGATCTCTGGTCCCTCCTACAGCCACTCCTTTCCCTTGTCAGATAACAGCTACTTACCTGCTCTCCATGCAGCTACTTGCTGCCCTGAGTATTTACTCTCTGCAGCTGCTTCTTTTCCCCAAATGCCTATGTTTCTGTCTTAATCCCTGTGGGATAGTGCAGATCATCATCTGACCCTTCTTTCTAACCCACCCTCTTTTGGGACAACCAGTTAATTTACATTCATGGAGTCTGTGTCTTTCAGAAGATCTGCGTAGGAAGCCACTGTTTTTTCAACCAGAGGAATTTGGAGGAGCCTTTGCTCACTTACTGTGATGGTGCAGCCATATCAGAGGTTGAGACACCTGCACTTGGGCTTCCCTGGGTCTGCTCCGAGGAAGTGGGCACAGAGCTGATTGCTCTGTGGGTGGCCATGAGATGTCCTTCAGAGTTCTGCTGGTAAAAACAAGATGTGGCAGGAGAAGCCTCTCCTGCAGGGAAACTGTCAAAGAGACTTCCACTCCTGTTCCTGCTGTGGGAGAGGAGAGGTGTTGGACATTCCCTGTCCATCTCTTTCTGTAGCTGCTGTCACTGGCATGGTTTTTTGGTTTATGCTATCTCCAGGTGGCATACATTGCCCTTCTGACCTGCTGGCAGCTGCTTGGAGCAGCACTATCCCGATGCATGGTCTCCTTTTTACTTCACCAAAGTTCAGGAAAAGTTAATGTTCCATCATCTCCCCACACATGCCTCAGCCCAAGGGTTTTCTGTGGGAAAATAGCAAAATTGGGGCAGTAGCAGAACTTGTAAAATGCTGAGACGCACTCACTGACTTTAGAAGATATAGGAAGACATTTATCTTCCATTTTAATTCCCTGGGATGTAGCTATGTGTTCCTGCTACTCAAGGCAGAATTCTCTGAATCCATACAAGAGGGGCCAGTGAGAGAAGCAGCATGCCTCAGGGGATTGTATGGTTTAAAATACATCACTGCTATAAACCACAACAGATGGTAGTGGGATTCTGAGGTGGATTTTTATTCAAATAGTACTTTTAAACAACTTCCCTCCATCCCCTCCAGCTATCAATGCAGGTTTCTAGAAAGTGTGAAAATGAACAAAGGAAGGTTGACTTGGTTTTTTGTTTTGCAGCTTCAAGGGAGAGACCATAGGACCTTCAGTTTCCTTTTTCTGTGGTGCTAGACATAGCTCTTTGCCTCTACCAGTACCACTCTGCTGTATTACCCAGGTTAGGGCAATGTAAACAACTGTGTAAGTGGGTTTTTACAGAGCCTCTATGTATTTTTAATGTGTACAATGTATGTTGTATGATCTACATTCACTTCTCATTAGCGTTCCTTTCAGTTAGGAAAAGGTCTGTCTTGCAAGAAGGGGATTAACTCTGCTGATTATCTGCAGGCTGAGTTTGAGGAATTGGCTGGGGGTCACCTTGCAAACCAGGTTTTGGTCCTCCCAATACCCAGGAACGCAGAAGCTGTCCTGTTAGTTTCCAGCTGATAACTTTTCGTTTGCGCAGGAAGGGCATCCTGTTATGTTGGCTTCCACGCAGTATCCGATTACCCCATGCAACTTGAATGCAGTCTTGAACTCTTGACCAGATACCCTATCTGCTCATACTTTTCTTTATTATCCTTTTAGGTGTTGAGGTTGTTTTGTTTTCTTAATAACCTTTGCAGCAAGATGGATGGTAGTTCACCTGATTTTTCTTTTAGGTCACTCTTTATTTGGTATCCCTACTTAGATAAGGTCATATATGTTATGGGCTTAACTTCCCATATTTCTCCTTGTTTCTTTCTCTGCCTGTATTCTGGCAGAGACGGTGCCCTTTTTTCTTTTTTTTTTTTTTTTTTTTTTTTTTTTTTTTTTTTTTTTTTTTTTTTTTGTTGTTGTTGTTGTCCTTTATAGAAGGCTGTTAGTGCTTGCTGCAATTGAAAGGCAGATCTTAGGAAATGTGAGTCTCTGTCCTCCTTGAATGTTGTAAACAGAGGGCGTAATTCTTGCTTTTCATTTTGCCCTGGCTGGATAGATTAATTCTCATGTGCCATAAGTGTGTAGGATTTGCAGATCTCTCTTGACCTGTCAAAATGAAAGCCAGCTGTAAGGATTTTGTATCTGCCTCTTGGGTTGAAACAAGAGCTGGCTTCTCTGAAGCTTGTCCTGTTGTTTGGAGTGCCAGACTTTCTTTGGGAGAGTGGAGGTCTCTTTGGCAGTTTATTTTTTTTCTTCAACAGAGACCTCTGAACAGCTGCTCTCTAAAACGTCTCCTGTATGTGTGGTGGGTTGACCATACTTCCTCCAGACAGGGCAACAGAAAACTTGTACTAGTACTTTCTCTATGGGCTTCAAATAGAGCTCTGAAATAAGCTAAGGGTCTTTTTAATAGTCAAATACTGACTTCAAGACTTGTGCTTGAAAATTGTTCATGCAACTTGAACAGGAGAGAGAAGAACATTGCAGCCTTGCTAAACTTGAGGTAGCTCCCATTTGTCTGGTGGCTGGACAATGTACTAATACAATGCTGAGAAGGAGCAGAGGAGAGCATTAGTAACAAGAAGAAAGCAATTACTATAACAGTGTTTCGTCAGAAGCAACAATGTAAGTAACAACTAAATATAACATCTGTAGTAAAGCAAGAAAATGTTTTAAAGGCAAGTCATGCAAAAAACTAAATGAACTCTTCCCCCAAGAGAGGAGCTCTTGAAAAAAGTCAGTTTGAGAGAATTATGTATGCTGCAGTCTATTTTAATACGGAGGGAAGCGAGAAAACATGATAACTTTTTGCAGTGTTTCATCTGTTCTTGTGGTTATTTCTTCATTCAAACCCAACTCCCATGTCTTTTAGTTTATCATAAATCTTTTAAAAATAAATAGTTGTTTAGCAGAATTCTTGTTGAGGTATGAGATTATATATATGTGCATATGCATGCCAGGGCTTAGTCATGTAAAGTTAAGTGTAACTGTTCTCATCTGAAAACATTTCATTGTCCTTAAGTGTAAAGTCTCATCACAGTCTTCATAGTTTTTTGATGAATCCTAGCTCCATGGTACTCTAATTCTGGACTGTGCTTTCTAGGTAATAAAAGAATCCTTTTATAAATGACCACACTAAAGTGTGTGTTTGTTTGTTTTTAAAAACACTGAATAACTAAGTCAAGTTGTCTCTAG
This sequence comes from Pelecanoides urinatrix, assembly GCA_013400755.1. NCBI lineage: Eukaryota > Metazoa > Chordata > Aves > Procellariiformes > Procellariidae > Pelecanoides > Pelecanoides urinatrix. The sequence goes on along the minus strand of VZTQ01013335.1, from coordinate 54,192 downwards.
TTTGGAAAAACCAATGTTATTTCTTCTCCTTGTCTCTCTGGGTTAGGTTACAATTTTTAATTACATTATTGCTTGCCAGCATCCCTCCCACAGACTTTTTGCCTCATCCAGTACACAGAATATATGGTGCTAATCTTGATGAGTCTTTCCCCTTCTCCTTATTGTGGAATATGTGGCATAAGGCCATAAATTTCCTCCACGGCACTCAAAGCTTGCTTTAAAAGAAGAATTAATCATTTCAATGTGGAGTGGATCTTTTTTCCCTATGATATTTCAAATGTTTGTGAACATGCCTTCCAATAATAACATCTTAACAACAGCTTCTTCCCATCTGCAAGTACACCACTACTCATGTTTCTGGCATTAAGAAGTCCGTTTTGTGTTAGGATTGAATTGGGTGATCCCTAACTGTTCACCTCAGGCTCTGTGCAGGTCTTGTCTGGCAGTCGCCTTGGTTAGCCGGGCCTCGGTTTGGGACCCGCTGGTTGTTTCTCTCTTGTGCAGTGGTGATATTCCTGTTCCTTAGTGGATGCTGAAACAAAAGGAATGTGTGAATGCCCTTATGAAGTCAAAAGCACAATCTGGCTAGAACAGCATCCTATCTGGCAGTGGCTAATGGTAGGTGCCAGGGGAAGAGTAGAGAAACAGGACAAATACACAGCGGTGTTTTGCCAGAAGAGTGTTCTAGCCTCTTGTGATTTGCAGTCTAGGTTATTTCCTTCTGTGAGTTATCTAGTTGCTTTTGCACCCATGTAAACTTGTAGCATCCCCAGTGTCCTGTGACAAGGAATTTCAGATTTAACTGTTACTTGCAAAAACCACCCTGTCTTTCTGTGTTTTTTGAGTCTGCCTCTTGCTGGTGTCATTGGGGTAGGATTCAGCTCTGGACTAAAACACCTGCATGCAGGTGTGTGAATGCAAGTGTCTCACTGGCAATGCTGGCAGCGGAGCTGAGAGCAATTCAGCTCACCACCAAGTCAACGTATAGGTTGGGACTCAGCTGCTTAAACCAGAGATATCTGGTGACATTTTGGGTACTGTGGCATCCTGCCCAGTCTCCTGTTGCCACTTGATGGGTTGCAGGCATCCTGCTAAACCTCTGACATATCTGCCAGCCCTGTGCAGGCATCTTGGATGCGCTAGGATTTCTCGGATGTGGCACTTCAGTTTATCTGGTGAATTAACAACTCCTGTCTCGCTGCATCACCTGGCATGGGAATGGCTGTTTTGATCCAGATCAGTGTCTCGTACCCCATCCTGTCCCCCACTTTGCTCCCTCCTCTGTGTGGTAAGAAATGTCTTCTACTTCTGATCTGGTTAGATCTACAGGTGCAACAGACTTCTGCATGTACCTCACATTGCAGAGAACGCACAGATCCTGCACGTGCTTGCTTCACTTGCAGATGTGAATGTTCATGACCCAGCAAATCCTAATTATGATCAGGTCTGAAGTCAGCTTCCCTAAAAGGAGAGAACCTGCCATTAGTGATCATCTGTGGATATTTTTGTACTTAAAACTCCTTTTCAGAGCAGGGGTGGAACCCATTCCTGCCAAGCTGAATTCACCTGAGAGGTTCCTCCCACTGTTCCTGCCTCCTTTGCTGGGCTCCTTCCAGTTTCTGCAGCAAGGGATCTTGCAGACCCAGCCTCACAATCACAGTTGCTTGATGAAAACATTGCCAAAACACCTAAAAATGCTCGCACTTGCAAGTGTGCAAGGAAAGCATTGCTACGTGGAGTGCGAAGAAAAATACACTGATGATCGAACATACTAATTCATTTATGGTTTAAGGTTTTATTTGGTTGTTGATGAGAACAAGTATAAAGATAATGCGCAAAAAAGATGGATGCATTTGTTTAAACAGTAGGTGGTCCCTGCATTGAGCAACAATTCTGAAACACAGCTAAATGCATCTCCTTCAGTGCACGGCCCTGACTTGCTGTGCCTGCGCTACCTTTCCCCGCAGGTTCCCTGTCATCCTCCTGGACTCTGCAGCTCTCCTTTCGCAGTCGCAGCTGCTCTAGAGACACTTGGATGAATTTCTAACGTGGACAAACCCACTGTTACCCTGCAGCTTCTCCCTCTGTGGCAACGGAGCAGTTTTGGCTGAAGTTTTGAGAGGGGAAAAATGTCTTCTTGATACGTAGTATTGTGAACCTTGGCTCAGGATTCGTAACATTTGTCAAAGTTGTGATCAACTAAAAAATGGCTGTTGCTGTCTGCCACAATTTCAGTCAAATACATACTTGTGTGCCATAGAGGTAATGGTTTGTGTTCTTTTTAAATAATCTGTTTGCAAATTATTGTTGCAAATTTGACGCTTGGATGCGTGCTGTATTTGTCTCCTGAAAGCATTTTTAATACCTTTCCATAGCCTTATTTCCAATGAAACTTACTTAAACCCATTACTTAGTGGTCGTGTTCAAATTCATAGCAAAGAATATAGCCTACGTTTGCTCAGCACTTCACTTTCAAGGCACACAATTAAAGACTCCTAGATTAAACCTCATCTCCTTAAAACTACATGAGCATTCATGGCAAAAATCTGAACTGCCTCTTTATTCCTGGTTTGAGTGCAGAAGTGAAAAATACTGACTTTCCCCATTACCAGCTGCAGAGATAGTAAATGAGAGGCCTCTTAAGGGGCCAGGTGTCCCTTGGCAGCATTTTTGATGGCTCTTGTTTCTAATAAGCAAGCTGGATGTTGGTAATTTCTAAGTCTTGTCTGGTTTAGGGAGAGTTGTGTTCTGTTATGTGTAAGTCTAAATGAGGATTGCTGTGCTCTCTTGGCTCCTCTTTCCTATGTTAATTCGTAGTCTTTAATTTTACTATACTGGGTTTGTTCAGTGCTTTTTGTGTTCCAGAGCTACCAGCAACACGCAGTCACTTACACAGCTTGGATCAGACAGCAAATATCAGTGAGGTTTTGGACGCAGACAGAGATCACGTTTTGCAGACAGCTGTCGCAGTGGAAGCCCTTTCAGTGGGAGTACTCTTTCTGAACCAAAGCAGTCAGATCTGGAAGATCTCGTAATGTTAGATGAGTTAAAGCGAAACTCTAGTATCCTATTGCCAGCGTTCCTGATAACTTGGTATTTCAAAAAGTCTTGTTAAACAGATATGTGGGACTTACTGTAAGATGAAACACAGGAATGCTGAGGTTATGGGTACAGTTGATAACATTTCCTTGTTATGTGTAATGTTGTAGAAAGGGTTTACTAAGCCTACTGTTTACAGCTGATTTGCAAAATATTCCCAGGAATCTCCAGTTGTGCTGGCAAATTATTCTCTTAACCAGTAGTAGTTTGCAAAGAAGATGGGGGGCAGGGAGTAGTGCAGGTTGTGAGCAGTCCTAATACACCGGAGCACATTTGATGTCCCCAGTTTGGGGGCAAGACACCGCATGGGGCTGGTACTCCAGTGCCTGCCAAAAGGGAGCCTGTCTCCACCCGCCAGGTCTGAGTGTATGTCCAGTTACAGCAGTCAGTCAGTCATCTACCTATCATGTATTACTAATATATAAAAGAATCTACTTCTGTGGTGAAAATTATTGTTACCCATTTTGTTGGCAACATCTGAACTAAAACAAGAGCATGACTCCTTGACAGCATTATGCCTGCCTATTTACAGGCACACGAATTCCCTTCAAAGTGTTTTGAATCAGGTTGGGTGCAGGTGTCCTGTGTGGGCAGGAAAAACAAATAGCGGTGGCTGATGGACTCCCAAGATGTGCCGAGCAGGAAAGGACTGCAGCTACATAACTGGCACCCAGTAGGGTTAATTTTATTGGAAAATGTAAATATTTTTTGCCCAGCTTCATCCTTTGTGGCTTGGGGCACAGAGCTGGGACTCCGGTGGTAGGAGGGGACCGCGGTGCAGAGCTTGCACAGTGCCTGTCCCTCCGTTGGGTGCAGAGGGTGTTTTGGGAAGCCACATCCCAGAGCAGGCTCCTCGGCTGTCCTGTGTGTGGGCTGAACGATCCGGAACACTGCGTGTCTGTGTTGGAGGGTAGCTGGAGGCAGGCATGCTTCATTTCTAGTATAACTATGTGGCCATGTAAAACTGCTTAAGAGTACAAAGAGGGGAGAGCATGTTCTCCTTACGTTACCAGTAACATCAAGATGTTGCTGATTTTTATCAATGCCTTTCCTTAGGATATTACTAAGCTTCTTATGACTTACTAGAAATGTGGTATTTCCTAGTCTGGTTAAGCATGTAAGATGTTTGGGGATTCTTGTTGATTTTCCAATAATGTAAATTAGTAAGATGTACTAAGTTGAAAAATTACAAACAAAATGCAACTTACTGAAGCAAAAGTGGCCAGTGTGGTGGCATTTTAAGTTGTACACCCCACAGCATTATCTTTTCTTAGGATCACTTGCATCTTTTGTAGTTTGCTTGTTTAGATTGCCTCTGCTCTTTTTCTGAAATGCTGATTTTATAATACCACAGTCAGCTGTGGCTGGCTTCTTCCCACTTTGCATTATAAAAAACATTTGATTAAAAGCATTTAGTAAGCTCCCTTTAAGTCCCTCTGTTTCCACACTTTGATGTTGCCATGTTATTTTTTCTAAAAACATATTTCCTGCCTGTGTGCACACATGGGCATCGGTGTGTGTCACCTTGGTATGTTTATAGAGCCTACGTAAGTAACTACACTGATTTCATTAAGATTTACTAACTAATTACCCTAATAAATGACTGCATGAATAACTCTACTGATTTCATTAGGACTTACTAATGAATGGTCCTAATAATCAAGGACCAGGCTCTGCCATCTTGAGAGAACTTTCTTAGGCTCAGGGATGCCTTGTAGTTTATTTGCAGAGGTGACACTTTTCACTATGTTACTGTAACTTTTGGAATTTGTAATACAAGTGGGTGAGACAGAAATGATTGTTTGGATGCTAAATGAATGCCTTTTAAAAAAGAGAAACTGAATACCTTCTCTGCACTATTCTGTTGTCTGCGGTTTGCAGGTCTGCTCCTTGTGTCTTGCATTATAAGATGGTATTGCCTGGACAGGATGCTGTGTAGGAAACAACAGTGTGTTCCTCTCCCCCCTTCCCTACCCTGTGCAACGAGGCATTACAGAAGAGTTTTTTTACATGAACCTATGACATTTGTTAATTTGAAGAGTTTTTGTAATCAAGTTACACAAAGGAGCTACTGATTAGAAATTTGGTTGAATTTCAGTGTTTTGGCTAAATTGCCTGTACAGGTTTGGAAAGAAGAAAAAAAACTTTTAAATTCATTACAGATTTGACTGAGGTGCGTAAAGCTAAGATCCTTTACACATGGCAAGTCTGCAGTTAGAGAGGTGTTGTTAGTGGACCTATGTTATACACGCTCAGTGGAAGAGTGGGTGTGGACTGACTGGTCTATTTACAGGACTAATGCTTTTGTGTTTGTCAGAAGTTCCAGATATGTTCTTATTTTTTCCAGCTCTTGAAGAGATTCTGCTTGACTATATAGTTGTAGGTGTGCATGTGTATATTTGTAAGCTAAGAATGGCTCCTGAGATTGACAAATTTCTAATAAGGTAAGTTAGTGGTATAATGTAGTAACTTAACAAGTTTAAGTTTATAGGCATAGATAAATGCTGTGTTGCCAGTTGGGTGATGGTTTGTTTGTGTTTTGTTTTGTGGGTTTTTTTTGTTTGGTTCTCCCCCCTGCCCTTAACTTTCATTTTGATCCCCTGTCAAAATGGAGTTGATATCACATTGCTGGCTTCATTTTGCCCCCTAAAACCATGAATTAAACATCAAATTTCGTAGTATTTTCTGTTAAAGTACAGGAAACGTTAAGAAAGTATTTCAGGGATTTTTATTAAAAGGCAATTGATTTGTGGTTTTGCTTTGCAGAATTTGTTGTTTATTTGAGTAAACTTTGATTCTGCTGTTTTCAGCTTATCCTATGCTTGTCCATAAGGTGACCTATCCTTTTTAATGTGTCTTGTCTTCTGAGAGTTTTTTCAGAGGGTGTGCTGGGTACCGATTCTCCCTATGCTCTTTAACATTTACAAGGGTGGGTTTTTTATGAAAAATTCTAGCTCTCTTCTCCTTCCACCATGCATATCAGCTCTAACAGATCTCATACCTTCATGAGCTTCATAATTACATTTCCTGAAGCAGAAGTTGGGTGTAAGGAAAGGTGGAGTAGCAGCACCATTTCCTTGTGCCTGTAACATCCTGCCCATAAAAGCAGGGAAATAGTTGTTTGGAAAGAAAAAAAGAACAACTTTTGAACTTTGTTGTAAAATCAACACATTCTCCCATTTGCTGCTTAAGAACAAAGCATGTAATCTTTTTCCTCCTTCTCTAGTTTCCTGGTGGACATTCTCCAGCATGGCAAAATAACTTGTGTTTGGAGTCGGGCCATAACATCAGGTTGTAAGCAAGCAAGCCCTTTTCTCCAGTGCAGCCTAATTGCTGTTCTCCTGACCTTTCCTCAGAAGAAAAGTTTGTTTATCCAGTGGGATATTAATTAACCATGTTCTAAAGTCTTCTGTTCACACCTCCCTTGAAAGCCTACCCGTTGTGACCTCCTACTCTATTCTCCTCTCTCCACTGTGTCCTGCCAGCGTTGATCTAAATAGCACTGGTATCACCCCACTCTTTTATTGATGTCATTAAAAAAAAAAAGTCTGATCGTAACAATTGCCATGTAATACTGAAGTGACTCACTACTGTTGAATTGTCTGCCCTGAGACAGACAGTCCTGTGGTTGATCAGGAGGGAGCGGCGTGCTCACGTCACCACTGGAGATGTTAGTGGTATAAACTGTCTGCTGATACGTGGCACCAGGCTAGCACGGTGTTTGGGTTATGTTGGGACCTGTGTGGTAAAGTGTTTATTGCACCATAGTTCTCCAATGCTGCAGACTTGTTTAATGGTTGTTTATATAATGTGGCCTTTTTTTTTTACCTGTACAAAAATAAAACAAACCCCCCACTTTCCTTTGCTAGTTCTTTTGTTTTCAATTTGTTTATCCTGTTCTTTTTCATCTATAAAAAGAAAAAAATACTATGTTCATCCTCATTAAGAAAGGAGCCTCCTGGATTTGTAGACATCATGTGCAGCCTGGTAGTGGGTCTGTTATTGGCCGAGGACTGTGACAGCTAACACTGGTTTCTGAGGCAGCGGTAGCATCTAGCAGAGAAGCAGGCATACAGCTAAAAGCAGTAATCTTTTAAATTGTCCCAGCATGATTGTCTACAACTTGAGGCATCTGGATTCATTTGTGAGACATAAAAGTGTGTGCATATTGTGCAAAAACAAATTCATACTGAAACTAGGCAGCAAGTGTATTTTTGCAAAAAGGGTTGAGTCAAATAAGTTGGTGGCAGTCTTCCATTTTCGTAATGGTAGTAGTGTGTTTTGTCTTTCTTTCTAGAAAACATAAGAGTTTTGAAGAAACTTGTCCTTTGGTCTGTCCCACTCTGCTCACAGCTGAAGTGCTTGGTAGCCTGTTTAAATGTATGTGTGAGTAATAAAAACAGGGTGTAGAAAAACAAGGGATTAAAACCCCTCAGATAGCAGGTTATCATTACCATGCTGATGAGTTTATTCAAGGTATAATCTTGCTGAATCAATTGGTCAGTTTCCTCACAATGCAGAGATCTGAGGATCAAGTATCACCTTACTAATGTGAGCTTGAGGTCACTAGGACGTGAACTTTTGTGGGTAGTGGCATGGAGCTGGATGGCTAAGGTCCAGCAGCCCATTGCCTTTGCTTCTTGTCATCTAAGCCCCTCAACTGCATTCACCATCTGCAAGATGAGAAGAATAACTTAAATCAGGGAGTTGCAGCAGAGTTGAACCAAGACTGATTCAAGCCTTTTCTTTTTTTATTTTCCTTCTTAGTAGAACAGCAGTCAAATCTGAGCTCTGAAGCTTTAGTAAGTTCAAACTGGAACTTCAGTAAAATTGAATGAAGGTGGGGAAAGAACCAAAAAGTTCCTATTTGCTGCAGCCTTGAGAAAGATAATTGACCAAAGGATTCTGGTATTTATTTTTCAGCATTTGACCTGCTAAGGCTGGGGATATAAAAGAGAGGTAAAATCCTATGATTAAGGTCAATATAAGTTTATGGTCTAGTAGTACATGGTGATGGTGCTGAGATGGTTGCCTAGTTTGCCCCCTCTCCTTTTTTCTTTCCTGAAATACTGAACTGAATTTTTGCCAGATCAGATCTTGGCAGTAGTAGGTAAAGCTAATGCCTGTAGTGTGCTGCTTCAGAAATGTCTTTTGGATACTACCCTATTTTTAATAAAACATGCTAATATTAGGGCTGTACAGGAGGGTGCAGTCATTACAGTATTAGCTGTTAATGAAATGTGCCAGGTGATACAAATTTTCTGGAGTGTAAAAGGAGAAAGAAATCCTTCATGTAGGCCAGACTGCAGGAGTGCCTCCTTTTGTTTGCACTGTGTGAAGTATCTAATTTGGATGCCTCTTTGAAGAGACTGGTTCCTTTTTTAGTATTTCTGTGGAAGCTGTGTAGACTGCTAGTTACACAAAGTGCAGTGAGAGAGGTAGTGTTGGTGTAAAAATATTTCCTATGAGCTTATTTCATGAAACCTAGCTTGCTCTGTTGAAGGAGAGCTGCAGTCACTGAAAACTTTATTAGGTTTTTAGACGGAGTTAGTTTTTAGCTCTTAACATTTGATGTGTATGTATATAAAGCAGCAGTCACATAAGTTGACTGTAAATGCATCATATTGTGATCACATTCAACATATCAACCTTATCTAAGAAGATAATTTGGCTTCTGTGGCTTAGAGGGTGTGTACTTTACTAAAGAAGCAGTGATTGCTTACAACTTTTAACTTCCCCTTCCCCCTCTCCCACCATGTCCCAGGTTACTCTTATGGGCTTTTTAGGCCTTTAAAATGCAGATTTTATTTGAAAAATAGATAGCTGTAGCTCCTAAATTTTCTGGGGTTTTGTGATGCACGTGTAGTAAAGGAGGGCTTTTTCCCCTTCAGGAAAGTTTCAAATATGAGATCAGCGCCAGGTTGACCAAGAGAGAGACTGCAACAGTAACTTCTTGAATTTTTTAGGGAACTGTGTGTTCCTCAAACAATGAACTTCCCCCACCCCCCCACCCCGTGATCCGTATTTGCTTGAGGAGACAGTGCATCTTTTTGAACAACATTGTTTTCATTGTGGTGTCCGTGACCAGGGAAAAACTGTCAGGGTTGTCTGCTATATTCAAAGAGCCAATGCGTTATGTGATGTTTCCTAGGTGAGAATTGTTACTGTGCAATTTTTAAGAGGTTTGATTTTTTATTTTTCTTTCAAGTAGAACAAATCCAAATAAAAATGACTTGGTTGGTGAGACTGTGACCATGTGCAGGCTCACTATTTCTGTCTAACACCAGCCCTGAAGTTGGGCTTGGTTAGGAAGTTATTGCCTTTTCTCGATACAGGCAGGTTTTGTCAGAAGGGTTAAAAAATAATTTCATGACACAATCTTTGAACTACCCAGCCAACCCAGGAAGGGAATGTTGCTCTAAAGATAAAATGGTGTTTGACGCACATGGCAAAAGCCAGCACATCACCCAGCTTCTGCTGGGACAAGGCCCGTGACTGAGCTTGCTTCAGACTTGAGAAGTGCCGGTGGTAACCACAGGGAGAAGACAGACTGCACGCCTTAGCCTGGCACGGGGCTTGTTCTTCCCACACTGTGCTTCCCCAGGAACGGCTAGTTGGTTTCTAGTACCAATTTTAATGTAAAATGTAGAGAGCTGCATTTGAAGACCTGGGAGGTTGTCGTTGCAAACAACCTCTTCCTGCCTTCTGTTAGATGGAGCGTCTTGGATTCTTACATTGCAGGGTCATGTGCAAATGCTGTGGTGCAATGACCCAGGGTCCTAATATTACTTGTCTCATTGCTAACTGTATTAATAGCTCAAGTTCCAGGCCATACTTAACCTTCTTTGCAAGATATACTAATTAGTTTCCTATACAATATCTTCTATAAACTTGTTTCCTAATTGTCTGCTTAAAGCTAGATTTTGTTGTACAGGTGATAAAGTGGCTGGTAATTCATTTTACTTCATTAAACCTCTTATCTGCTTAAATGGCCAGCACTCAGAACTCACACATTTTCTGTAGAGGAGACCTGAAGGAGGTTATTTACCGTTTGTGATGTTTCTTACATCTAGTTTTACTGAAATATGCAAAATTGAAACAGATGTTAAATTTTACTTAAATAATTTAATGTATTGCTTTAAAAATATGTCATAATATGGAAGAAAAAAAAAATTACAAATCTGCATAAAACCTGCTGTGTCTTTGGGGACAGAATCTAATGCCGAGCCTCAGATACTATTCTTCATACAGTTGGTTTTCACTTTAAACAGATGACTGGCTTTTTAAAACTGGGTTGCATGCCAGTAGTTAAAGTACAGCCATATAGGGTATGACAGGGTTTGTAACTAGGGGGTTTCAGAGGTGAGGTCATGATAAATTTAAATGAAGCTTAAGCAGCAATGTTAATGTCACCAACAAATAGATTCCTTTTTCTAGCCTTCCTTTCACAATGCCTGAACATTAACTGTGTTTATATTGCCTCTGTTTGAAGGAAAATAATTTGTTAAAATGAATAAAGGGAAATCAGAGTTCTTGGTTTGTTTCTCTGCTGCTTAAAAATGTTCACCATATAAACATATGAGTGTTTACATCAGAGAGGTCAGACAGGAGCCATAATGCTGTGCTTTACCCTTTGTCATTCAGTGCCTTTCATTAGTATGCCAAGCCACATGGTGTGATGATATTTGGAAAAAACTGAAAATAGTCTGAAAGTAACAAGTATTTACTTACTAACTGGAATGCCTGTGCCTTGTAAAATTATGCTAGAATTATAAGCTGTGGTAGTTGCATGAGGATTTCTTTAAACACTGTGGAAATGCCTTGGAAGAGAGACCACGTTGCATAATGGGTATCTTAAGTAAAGATTTTTTTCCCAGACCTGTAGCGTACAAACCAATAAGCAAAGGGCACCTAAACTTTGATGCACCTATGTTGTGAGTTCTGCATGCAGCTCTGGTCACCACATCTCAGGAAGGACATACTGCAGCTGGTTGCCCTTCTCTAAAATTATTGAGAGGATGGAGCAGCTACCTTAGGAAAGACCTAAAGAGTCCAGGGCTCCTCGTTTTGGAGAAGAAAAAAGGAGGTGTATGATCATGGTTTGCGAAATCACAAAGGTGATAGATAAGCTGAACATGAAACTCGGGTTCACCAGGTCCTGCCGTATTAGGATTAAGGGGCACTCAAGATAACTTCTGTTAAATATATTCTGTCTTTATAGAAGACCAGCTTAAAGCAGATGGCAGTACTGCTTCACACCGCAGTTATGAATTTCTGGAACTTGCTGCCACAGGAGGTGTAGAGATGGGCAGTATTGGCAGGTTCAGAAAGGGTTTATGTGCATGCATAATCACCAGGTCCATAAATGGACACTGAACAGACTCGGAAGGGAGGTGCCCTCTAAATTCCTGCTACAACACTTGTGGATGCCAGCAGAGAGGCTGCAGAAAAGGCTCATGTGCTCACTCAAAATAGCTTTTATTTCTGCTGCTGTTGCAGGCAGAACATTAGGCTGGATGCACCATACAGCTGGCCTGGGAGGGCACCGCTTCTCTTGCTGTCTCTGGAGGGCATGGTGCAGGCTGTTCTTGAACTTGCTCTGACTGTCAGGATAATTATTTAAGACTCAGGTCAGCCAAACCCACTTAGAAAAACAAATTTGTCTTCTAAAAAAGAGACTGCTTCCGTGCCCTGTGTGCCACTGACAGGGGTGGGAACTGCATCACACTGAGTGCAGAAAGCAAAAGGTACTAAAGGGGATACAGAGATTATTCTGCCCACGTCCATTCTGTCAGAAAATACCCCTTTTCCTGACCCAGAGAGCAACCTCACCTCATTCAGGAGGACAAAAACATTTCCAGGTGCAGCTACATGAGAAGGTGCAATGCTTGGAGCTGCTTGGATGCTAATATGCCTCCCCGCTCCCCCTGCCCCCTTTCGGTCTTCTCCATACCTTTCTGGCTACTGTGCCTGTGACCGTTTGTGGACTGACATGACCAGAAACTCTCTCTGGTGATTCTCAGGCTTTCAAATGAAGGAAGAGCACATCTTCTGAGTGCGGGCTTGCCCTGGGATGGAAGGAGGAATCGCTGTTGCTGGCAAAGCTGCTCTGCTCTCAGGACAGTTAGGATGAGGAAGAAGCAAGACGTTTGTTTCAAAATAATTTAATTGCAAGGTTTCAATTTCTTTCTTTCCTGTGGGAGTGCTGGCAGGCTGTAGGAAAGAGTGTTCTTGCTTGTAGAAGTAGCAACAACTGAGTTCAGAAGTCCCTTTCTCTGTTTTCTTTCTTGTATCCTCTACTAGGCTTTTTTGTTGTGTGATAGCACTGTTAGTTAAATCCTTTCTTTAATGTAAACATGTTGTAAATAGGATGCATTAGCTGCAATTTTTATGACTTAAACAAGACTTTTTTTTTTTTCTTAATGTAGATTAGGCTGCATTTCTTATTTGTCAAAGCCTCAGTGCTTTACTTCAGAAATGATTCCTGGCCACAGTTTACAGCCAGATCAGGGCATCTTCATTCATCTGACTGAATCAAGGGCCACTATATTTGTGGGATTAATATGAAATGTGAGGGCAGGGGATAGGGACTGACATGGCTTAAAAGTTGGCTTGAGCTTCCACAGGTCTTTGGTTGTTTAGATTTCTTACAAAAATACTTTAATAAGTTCCTGGGATAGATTAACCTTTCATTCATTTTATTTTTCTTTGTCTGTCAAGTTGAAATGATAAGAGGAGCTTGGTTCCCCGTTCCTCAGAGATGCTAATTTCTAGAAGTTTTGTGAAAATAGGAGATTAGAAGAGAGACTTTCTTGTATTCCTCCATAATTAAAAGCTTATAGTAGCAGTTTGGGGAAGCCATGCACCTGTCTCAAGGCAAGGATCCTGAGGAAATGGGCTTCAGGGTTTTGGGCTTTTCTTTGTTTGTGGAACTTTTTCTCAGCCTCATCCCATAGCAGCTTGCTAGCTGTTGAGCTTAGCACTTTATTACTGCATGCAGAACCAGGGTTTGGCAGTAACCGTGGGACTTGGACTTTATGAAAGTCCCAGATGTGATGCGATTCTTTTTGGGGACCACAACTTCATTTGCAGTTCATTTTAATTGTAATCTGTACAGTTTTAGTTGTGTTCCTTGAGGATTCATGCCGAACTAGTCTCTGGGGGGCTTTGCACTGGGCATAAATATTAAAAAGAGAGTGCTGCTTCTCTAAACATCTGCGATAAATGAGATGTGCATGGGGGGTGGAGGCGATAAAGAAAAAAACATTTTCTGTCCTTTTTGTTGAGAGGAAGCTCAACTGTGAAGAGGCATTGCATCATAAGCTCTAATGAAAGACCAGCTATTCCCCTTGGGGAAATGAAAGCACTTGCCTCATTTCCCTCTCACTGTCAGCTGTTGCTTAGGAGTTTCATTTGAGAATGAAATGCAGCTTTGATTGACCTGAGGAATGGCTTTAATACAAATGGCTGCCAATGGTGTGTGCTGTAAGTGTTGGGAAGAACAGCTTGATTTTCACAGAAGTTAATAGCTCGGACTAGAAGTAGCATATTGGACCCAGATATATCATCTGTATGATTTCTGATGTATTCAACTGTCTCCTTGAGATTAGTTTTTATCTTTCACATCTTTGCTAGGCTGAGGAAGTAGCAGCTAACATGAGAAGCAGGGAATGGAAGGAGACCAGGAACTCTGATGAAGAAAACACACTTAATTGGGCTGGGAGGAGGAAGGGGTGATGACATGGCAGCCATTACTAAGAATATAATTTGGCTAAGTGATGCAGGAGTCACACCTAACTCCGGTTTGATTTTTTTTTTTTTTTTTGACAAAATTAACATTGAAATGTTTGTGCATTGTTTTATAGAGAAAATTCCTTTTTTGAACACTAGCACCCAGAAGTGCTATTGTTAAGCCCAGCAGCATCTAGGTCCTGGCTGACAGAAGAAGACAGAGTGAACTGCTCTGACTGCACCTATACTTCACTCTGCTACTGTGACATTCGCAAGGATTTGTGGTTAGGAAACTCATCACTAGGCCTAACTTTTGAAGAAAGGCAGTTTCACAATTCCCAGCATAAAAATTTGTGAGGCGTGCATGCTGGGCATTTTGTAGGGAGCTGGAGATGAATCAGCAATGTCTGAATCGGCCTTGGGATGAATCGGGTGGCTGGAGCGTGCTGCCCCTCCCGCCTCAGCAGTGTGCTGGCTCCGAGGAGCTGTGCCAGGGGTTGCAGAGCACGCCTGGGATGCATGGGAGCACCATGGTGAAAAAAGTGGCTTCTGTCCCAGGCTGGGTGAGACACCAGGTGACACAGACTGGCTTCTTCTCTCACCAGACCAGGCAGAACCGTCACAAGAACTGATGGTAGATGTACTCGGCTGTAACATCTAAATCTTGCCTCTGAAATGCCCTTTCTCCTTTGTTTAAAACAGCTGAGGCTGGAGTAATTGCTTTCCAGTAGTCCCACCCTGAGCAGGTGTGCCTTCAGCCACTCAGTGGCCATTTCAGAGCAATGTGATACAAGCATATTGCAAAGCATGGTAGAGATGAGTTAATTACTACTGTTGCTCTGCTGTTGTATTGGATGACTCAAGGTGTTCTACATGTAATAAATTTACCTGCTGAGATAACAAAGTGGAATTTGATCAGCTGGACCTAAGTAGAGTTAGCAGAGGACTTTTCGTTGTGTGGGTCCTGTTAGGAGGTGACAAGTACGGAAGAAAATAAGAGAATTGTGGGAAACGAGTTTGCCAAGTCTTCCTCCACCCACCTAAGTACACTGGTCAAAGACGACTTACTTATTTAAACGTAAAGCATGACTAGACAAAGCTGCATGGCAAAAGTTAAGTGCCACTGTATGCTGAGAGCAACACATGGGAAAGTTGGGGGGGGGGGGAACTGTATACCATCTTGTCAGCTTCTCTTTGCATGTTGGTTAAGTATAATTAGGAAAATTAAAATACACAGGTGCCTCAAATCTGTGTGTGCTACTTAATGATACTCACTGAAAGCAGCTGATCCAGTGAATCATAGTGGGCTGAGGCTTTCTTGTTCATAATAAACTCAGTGAGGTATTCCTTTTCCTGACAGCAGTCATGTGGGATTTACTGACTCTGCAGTCTGTGTGACGGCAATGTGGTTTTCTGTAGGCACTGGTGTCTAGCTAGCAAGGAGTTTCTGTTTGCTTGGTTGAAGTAAAGTGCCTTGATGTGTGTGCAGCTGGAGTGTTTCGAGCTTTTGTTTGGGAGTGGGAGAGTATCTTCAGATTCATTCATGAAGATCTTGGGCTTAGATTTCCTTCAGTCATATTTCCTTTCCTGTGATCTTCCACTGTTCATTGTCTTGTGGTCTTGATGATCAAGGATGGTAAACTGGAGTGAAAATGATGATTGAAGTAAACAGCATTTCTGTCTATTGTGTATAGTATTTTTCTTGAATGGATTTGGGTCTATTCTTTAATGTTTTAATCCTAGTAGTCCTTTTTTGTATTCAGGTCATAGTTTTGCATATATGCTGTTAAAATTAATTGAAACACAGGCTTTGGTTGTTTAGAAAATGAGTTACAGCTACATTTGTTGGCAGTATGCTACAGAAGGAGGTTATCTCAGTTTTGCATAAACAGGGCTCTACGTTTTCTGTGTTGTGCTGAATTAAACTTCACCAAAATTGCCTGGCCTCTAGTGCTGATGCAAGAAAGCGGAAATTCCAGTGATATGTTCAAGTAGGGAATCATGTCTAACTCAATGAAGGAATGTTAACTCCCCTAGTGATGCCTGGTCATCTGCAGCTCTGTAGCAGAAGATTGGCATTACTCTGAACATCAGCGGATTCCCTGTCCCCCTCACCACCAGCCTGGTGGAGCTGCTACCTCTAGCCCATCACCAGCACATACAGATGCCCTTTTCTCTACCATTCTCCCATTGTTCCCATCAGTTCCAGCACCCTCAAACCCACTCTTGTAAATGCATTTGGCTCTATCAAGAATCTTTTTAGTGTTTGGTGCTGTAGTCTCCAATACACGTTACAGACCTGACTCCAAGGAATCACCAGACCAAGTCCAGCAGAAATTATCTTGCTTAGGTGCTATGCTTGGGCTTCGCTTGTCATGCCTGGTTTCATGGCAGTCCACAGGACTAGAGTGATCTTATGGGGTTGTGTCATTTCTAACCTAGGCAAATTTCTATCACTTTGCTGTTCTTGGGAGAACAGAAATGTATATAAAAAAAGGAGAAATTTACTTTTTGCTGTCTGTTTGTACTTACTAATTTGTTTAATGAGTTTTTTCCTCTCTTT
>VZTQ01013335.1:0-37760 GCA_013400755.1 Pelecanoides urinatrix | reverse complement strand
AAAAAAAAAAAAAAAAACAAAAAACAAACAAACAAAAAAACCCCCCAAAACCCAGGTTGTTTTCTAGCAGTCAGCCTTGTGAACTTACCCTATGCAATTTAAGGCAATAGGTTCTCTTTGTCATCTATGGTTATTAGAAGTCATTTTTGCGAAATTAAATCTCTTGAAGTGCACAGAAGTTAATGTGAAGTTTTGGGTTTTGTTTGTTTGGGTTTTTTGAAACAAAGGTTGAGGGTTAAACATAGGTGGTGAGTGTTTTCCTCTTTTCTGGTTAGTGTTTTCTCTTGATAATAATGGATGTTGTGTATGACTTCAGTAGTCATGATGCTCATCAGCTCCAACAGGGTAGATAAGAGGTACCTGCTTGAACCGTCAGTAGTAGAATAATGACAAATATTGAAACAGGTGTCCATTGTTGGAAGTTCAGTATCAGTAGTGTTAGCAGACTGGGGAGGTGTGAACTCCACAACATGCTCATCTCTTGGAGAGATGAGTCTTGGCTGATAACTATGTGAAGGGGCTTGTCTGCAGCTACACAGACTAGGAACGTTCCAAGTTAAAGCCTGGGTTCTTGAAAACAGTCATGTAGATGGCAAATGCTCTGTCAGACCTTTATGGCCAGAGGACTGCAGACTGTCCCTTCAGTATCCACTGCTGAGGTTATCTCAGCCCCCTCCCACAATGTTATTTGAAGTCAACATTTAGAGTGCCTGTATTTCCAGACTCTGACTGTGGGTCATTGCCTTTGGTGCTTATTTTAAGCATGAAAACAGCAATAACACTTACTGCGATTTCAGAGAAAAAGTTACTACTTAGATGGCTTTTTTTCTGTGCCTGCTTTGTTTTATAACTATCTATTTGCACCCAGATAGAACACTACGAAGCTGTAAGGGCCTCGGGGTAGGTGAAGTGAGAAGTTTAGATGAAGCTGTATCTGTCATTATTACAGCAGTTTGGGAGAGGGGGAAGATGAAAAATAGATGGGCAAGAAAGCTTAATTTCTCTAGTAAGAATGGAGACTTGGATTCTGAAAACATTCAGTAATCTGGTATTTTGTAATAGACTGGGTGGAGTCTGGCATCTGTGCAAGATGCTACACAATCTTAGAGTTGTGCTTAAGGAGCTAATAGAGTTGTATTTGGCTGGTGTTCCTTTTTGCCTCAGTTTCCTGATCTGTGACAGAAAGGTATGTTTTCTGTGTTATGCAGGAAATCAGTATCTGAGCCCAGATCAGAATTTAAGGCTTCTGGCTTCCAGTTCTTCATTCAGACCACACCTTTCTTTTTATAGCTATGGGAAAAAAGTCCACTCCAGCATTTCATTTAGTAAAATACCATATAGGAAAAGCAGAACTAAGCCCCAAAGAGCTAAAACTAGCTGGTTTTAAATTAGGAGACAGAAAAAATTCTGCAGATTCTTTCTGGCAGATGGAAACTTACAGTTCCACACCAGATGTGCTCATCTCTGGGGTCGTTTCTGGCAAACTGAAGTGCATGCAAAGGTGTGTGCTGAGTGATGTCCAAAAGACTCTGATACGGGACTGGCCACCGAAGCCGGGGAAATCCTTTCTTAGGATAAGCTCTGCTGGGATGTGCTTGTGAGGACCGATTGGGACACTGTGACTTGATGGTTTGTCCATACAGTGAATGTATATTCCTGTGTTCAGATGTACCCTGAAAGCTGCAAGCTTCTTCAAAGCTTCTCCCTTTCTAAGTGAAGTCTGAAATCATTGAAGCTGAGAGCTGAAACTCTTTCGTACTATATATGGCATTTGTGCGAGTGGTGGAAACCAGAGTGTATTTATAACGTTAGTTTGCTGCAGGAATACGGATTGGGAACAAATGTTTGTTTGGATAAAATCCAACTCCAGGGATTGTTTTTACTGCTGCATGTAAAATCTGTAGCAAGCTTGTAAAAGCAGCAGTTGAAAAATCTAATAGGACCTTCCCCATGGAAAAAACATGAATTTGGTGTAACATTATATAGCCAGAGAGTTACCTGTGATGGTTCACATAGTAGTCAGTGACCCTGCATGTAACATGCTGTCTGTCACGTCGGAATGCAGGGATGCTCTTATGTTGTTGGCACACACGGGGATTGTTGGTGTTGTTAGTATGCGCTGCTATTTTCATATATATTCTTCACTTGTTTAGAAATACCCATTTGTACCCTAAGTAATGTTTCATGAAAATTGCAACTGTATTCTTAAGAATATTGTATAGCATTGACATGAGCAAATCAAGCCATAAAATGAGCTGAGCTGTTTTACATACTGCTGATAAATATTTGAATGAAAACAGTTGGCAAAAAAAGGACACAAGTGTCTTTGGGTGTGTTGATTTAAGCATCTCCATTTGGTCCATGTGTTCTGTTTGATCTGCCTAACTTGTTAGTCCTTTCTGTTGCTGTACAGCTAATTGCTGTATGTTGAGTCTCTGTGGAATAATTACCATTGGGACTAAGAATGCTCATATCCAAAGCAATAAAGGAATTGTCTTTTTATTTTGTTTTCTAAAACTGCTGTCTGTGTTCTTGAAGGATGTTCAGAAGGAGAGAGAACCTCATGTTTATCTCAGTAAAGAAGAAGTTAAAGAGAAAATACAAAGCTATAATTCATCTGTCACTGATAAATTAAAGATGACCTTGGTAAGTTTTGCATAGGATTCCTGTAATTTTTAATAGGAGCAATTGAACGGTAACTTTGTAGTGCATTGTGAATCATTTAGTCTCAGCATCTTACATATGAAACTATCTCTGTTTTAATGACTTTGTAAGAAGCTCTTTCTTAGATCTGGAAATTAAATCTAACATCTGAAATGTTTTTATCCACATAGCTCTCTTTATATGGATTGAAACAAACCGTAGTACAAAAAAAAAGTCGTTTGAAATGTGTTTAAGATAAACTCTCAGTTGACATTAAGATGTAAATTTGTCAGATAAAAACCATCAGCTGGTAAACATGAAGATATATTTATCCTGTTTGTGTAATTAAATTTTGTCAGGTATGTCTCTGATAAAGATGCTCAACCAATGAGAAAAGTTAAAACATGCAATTTTTATTATGGGAGACTTAATTTGTAGTCATACAGGTCTTCAGTATGAGACTTCCTTCCCCCCACCCCCATAACACAGACAATACAGCCAATGGAATGCATATAGGTTTTTCATTTCCAAGGATTGTGGACCAAGTCTAAGACTCAGTCTAGCCTACTGCAGACCATACTAATAAAATTCGCATCCATCTGCCTAGCAAGCTGTTTCTCAGTTGTTGTATTGTCTACATTTTTCTGATACATTATGAAATGTATCAGAAACATCCTGCGGGTGTTTAGTATATGAAAACTTTTGAAATTCCATTATATCCTAAACCATGTAAGTACGACTATGTACTAAAAAGATTTTTTGTTACGTGTTCGCATGCAGGTCAGGACTTACTATGCCTAAAACCAGATTGCCTAAAGTTTTCTAGCTCAGTAAGGTTTGATCAGTTTTACTATTTTGTCTTTCAGAAGCAACTGGAGTAAATAATTTGAAATGTTGAGAAGATTGGCATTTATTCTGGTTCTTTTTGAATTGCAGCAGGATTTGAGCATCTAAATGCCTTAGGCTAATATGACAAGCACAGCTAATATGTGGGAGATAATTTCTGTATTTGTGCCTAAAATCTGTTGTTAAAGATGCATGTTAGTGGTCTGTTTCACTTCATAGTTCTTTCCTAATGTGAAAACGTATCACTAGTTTGTAGTACCTTTTGCTTGATGAGATCCTAATACTCTTAGAATTCAGTAGTTATAATTAAGAAAAAATTAATATTCAGCAGAAATACCAGAAAGAATAAATGTCTGAATTATTGAAACAATATCCTTCCTATGAGATGTCACGTGTTACAGTGGCATTTAAATTGTGTTCACTATGACTATTTTAATCTGCCTAATCCACTAATATGTCACAACTGGTCATTACTAATTTTAACAGTTTGATACTTTCCTCCTGATGCAGAATGCGAATGGGATTTACACTGGCTTCATCAAAGTTCAGATGGAACTATGCAGACCGATCACTGTGCAGTCTTCCCAGAGCCAGGGGAGGTGTGCTCACAGCAATAACGAAACTGCTTTTTACTTGCCGGATGGCTGTGTGAATACCCTTCACATCAGCAGCACCAACACTGTTCGTGAAGTTATTGAGGCCTTGCTCAAAAAGTTTTTTGTGGCTGACAACCCTGCGAAGTTTGCACTTTATAAACGCTGTCACAAAGAAGACCAAGGTATAAGTTAGGCTTGTGGCACTTTGGTAGTTAGGGGGGTTTGGGGAGGGAGTTGTGCTATAGGAATACTTGAAATAAGCAGGGTGGAAGATAAATGGAGGTGATAATCTTGCTCTCTCTCGTCTTTTTTTCTTTGTGAAAAGTAGCATGTGTAAACAAGTAAATGATTTGGGGATATGTCAGGGTAATTCACAAAAGACACAACAACCCACTAAACCATCTGCACATATCTCCTGTGCCTTGCAGTCCATTATATTTTATTTAAGATGACCCTTATCAGGCTATCTGAAATACAGAGCCTAATATATTGCAGATTTGTGAGATTAAATTACAGGACAGACTCTTAAAAAGAGAAGCCATGGTGTCTATGATACCTGAAGTCCTTGCATTGACGGAGAGCTGTTGAGGTGACGAGCATCATGGGTGCGTGCACTGTGTTCATGTGTGTTAGTGCACACAGCTCTTCCAGGGCACTGACTGCTGTTGGAAGTATATTGTGTTTGGAAGTACCAGAAGACGCAGAGGGTATTTTTGGTGAAAAGTGCGTTTTGCCAACATTGTGTTTTTGCACTTAGAATCTGCCTTCTTCCATGGACATTGAGAGCAGTTTCAGGAGCTCAGATGTTTCTGGCTGTCAGTCACACCAACTGTGTCAGGCAGGCAGATTTGTCTCTTAGACTTTGTGTATGAGATTTTATGTGGAAAAGGTATCAGTATGGCGATACCACAGCTCTGATGTCTTAAATGCTTAGTTATAGCAACAGACCCGTGTTGTATTTTTCTTCTTGTGTTTTTTCCCCTGCATGTATTCAGATGGTGTACTGTGGTGACTAGAGGCTATTTCATTCCTATGTGAATGTAGTGTTGCACTGTTACCATCAGTCCTCTGCTCAGCTTTTCCCTAGAACTCATTTGCTCAAAACCAGTATGTAGACTAATATGTAGACAATATGTAGGATGTGTAAATTTTGTGGCCACACATGCATATCCCTGAAATTTTCTAACATTAGCTAGCGTTAATCATTCAAAGCACTTGAAACATCATTAGTAAAGATGATAATTACTGTGATTTATTCTCCTGCAGTTTATACATGCAAGCTGTCAGACCGAGAACATCCCCTCTACCTGCGTTTGGTGGCAGGCCCCAGAACAGAAATGCTCAGTTTTGTTCTACGTGAACATGAAACTGGAGAAGTTATGGTATGTTACACTCATGCTGCTTTTGTGTGTTTGTTTAACTTCATGGATGAGTAAGCTTCTGTTTGATCTGTGCTGACAAGACGATCCATTCTTCGGAAGAAGTGGTTGTTTTTTTTTTCCTTGTTGTGTTTACTTTGTGCCTTTTGTAAACATTTCATTTGTGGTTAGACTGACCTGTTCTTACTTGCAGAACAAAAAACAGTTTAAAAGAGTAAAATGTTTTCAGATCCCTAAGATTTGCAAGAAGGGTGCCCAGTACTGTTTCAGTTTGAAATTGTTTTGAGTGTCTGAGGTTTTGTTTAAAAATACTGTATATATAAGTTATTGTCTATTTTCTGTTCATCTCATCCATCCTTTTCTCTTTTTCTCTTTCCAGTGGGAAGCTTTTAGTATTCCTGAACTGCAAAACTTCTTGCGTATACTGGACAAAGAAGAAAATGAGCAATTGCAGATCTTAAAGAGGCGTTACGCAGCTTACAGAGACAAACTTGAAGAAGCCCTTGGTGGGGTGTGGAAACCTGGTTAAAAGGGGGCCAAAGGACACTCAGGAAAAATGCACGCTACCAAATGTCAGTATAGCATGCCAAACCCAACGTACAAAGAGCAGCAGAGAGTAGCTTTCTTTATTCGGCAGACTGTTTTGTGATGCCAGGCTACCTGAATTTTGCTATAGACTTAGTTCCATAAGCCAGGTCACTTAGCATCTTGCACCCACAAGTAAGGGATTCTGCATGTTTGTACATGAGTTTGCAACCCCCTGTGTGCCTGGAGAGTTTTCCAAGTTATCTTGGTGCAAGCTGTGAAACTGTAATCGATTTTCTAGGATGAGCTGAAATAAGATTTTTTTTTTTTTTCTTCTTCTTTGCTTTAATGGTAGCTTTACAAGTAAGGATGTGCAAATTGATGGGTTAAAAAATGAATAAAATCATCTGGACAAGAATTAGTTGGAGCACTATCTTTGAGATGAAATTGATTTGCACTACCTTTCTATTTTCAAATAGTTACTGTATAATTTGTGAGAGAACTGTTATAGATGGAAAGCATAGGAGATCTTGTGGTTTGTTCTGTGAAATTTGTGGAAGGCTTTATAGTGGTCTTTCTGGAGAAGGTAAAGGGAAAGTTGAAAAGAAGGTAAGAGTTGAGGGAGGAGAACTCTAACAGCTGACAGAGGAGGACTGGTTTTAAATGGAAATAGTATTTATACAGAGGAAAGTTAAAATACTAATTCTACAAGATTAAAGTTTTAGGATGTTGTTATATTGTGAATAAGTTTTATGGTTTTTTAACTGCATAAATCCACACTGGAAGAGAAATAAAGATAATAGAAATAATGGGAAGGAATGGGAGGCAAAAGCTAAACAAGAATGGAAATGGAGCTGCACATATAAGTCATTATTGGAGAAGCTGGTTCCATAAATGTGTAATGGGTGTTTGAAAAGTGCAGCAAAGCTAAAAGGTGGCTGCTTACTTGAATTCTGGAAGTGGACAATGTCTCAGATAACTCTGTGAGAAATGCCCATCTAGCGAGTGTTTAGACATAAGCTATAACTACAGATGCATTTGGTCTTTATTGTAAATCAGATCTTTCCTCTGGCTCAGCGATTCATTTTTAGGCTGGATAATTTTGAATTATCATATCTGAAAGACAAAAATAGCTTCCTCTGCTTCTTTGTTTGTTAAAGGCTCAGTCAGGCAAAGAAAGTAGAATTCCTTATTCATGTTTCCAACTTAGTAGAAAATTAACATTTATTGGCTGTGTTGGTGACTGAGCTTAGTAACTCTTGCTTTTAGTAATTCAGAAATTTTTTTCCTTATGGTTTTTAAATTCTTAATTGAAAAACTGATTACCAAATTCTGTGGACTGCTGATTTACTTGATTTAAAAGTAGGAAAAATGTAGCAAGAAAACTTTTTACTTTACTGTAAATATAATTGTCGTTCTTTCAGAGTTATTTATCTAACAAAGCACGTTCAAAAGAAACCAAAGAAGTGGGTGTGCAATAGAAGCATGAGGCAGATTTGAGTAACTGATACTTTAGTCATTATCATGCCAGAGAGGAAATGAGTTATATATTGGGGGCGGGAGGGGGGCGGGCTGTGAGGGGAGGGTGGAGGAGTGCTAACGATTTAAGAGCAGCAGAAGTTGGTGGGGTTTTTTCCTCTCCACTCTTAGGGTGTTCGTTTTAAATTCCCAAGGAATTGTTAAAACTTTGGTGACATCTAATGGATACTTTGTGAAACTCCAAGATGCTTCTGTTCTTCCCCTTAATTTGATGTAATTGTGCCTTTGTTTCCTTTCCTTAGTAGGACTTTTTTTTTTTTAACTCTTCACAGGTTTATTTGGTAAAAAAAATTTTCAAACTTAATGAGACAATCATAATGTTTTAAAGTGTTAAGAGAAATTAAAAGTAGGACTAACTATAAAGTATATATAAGGCATATCTTGTTTGTTTTTTAATTTCACATGTAACATTGTAGTGCATGTGTGAGTTAGTAACATTATCCTCAAGTGAGACACTTTATAATGGTTCAGGGAATGCTTTTATGTTTTGTTACAATTTGTTTTTCTATGAATGCAGCAGCATGTTGGTGGGTATTCTGTTAACATCTACTTTATTTATGTATCTACCCATAACTATGTAACTATTTCATAATCGCTGTCAACATTGAACCATTTGTTGCTCAGATTTAAACACTGTTTGAGTCTAAAAACGGAGTATAAAAATATGTGAATTTTGTTTTTACTTGAACGAAACTACCAGTCTTTTAAGTGGGCGCATCTGCATTTACTTCAGCCAAAAACCTCAGTGTTGTATGCACTATGAGTCTTGATTTGGGGTGAAGGGGGTGGGGGTGGGGGACCAAAATAAACTTATATTTTAATTTTGTCTTAGTCCACCGTTAATTATTGTAAGATGTCATGTGTGGGGTTAACTTTTTTCTTTTTTTTTTTTTTACACACTGGCAATTACAACAGCTTTAATTTAAAAGAAATGGTCATGCCTAGTCAGTTTTTCTTTTTTTTAATTTTAGCATCAAATTGAACTGTCAAACAACTCTTGTTGTAAAACTGTTTTCATTTCATTATATGATGGTACCAGAAAGATTAAATGATATGGGCTGGGGGGGAGGGGGAATACAGGGAAACATGCAAATGTATGTCTTTAAAAACAAACATTTAAACTATTTATAATTTTGACAAGCTTATTTTTATTTTTGTAGGGAAGTTTTTATTCCCCTTAAAATTATTACTGAAATAGCAAAAAAGTGATGGTTCCATTATTAAAGTTGAAGTTGGCAATACTTAGTTATGTGATGTGTGGGTTTTTTTTTTTTCGTTACCTGAAGCTCCTTGTGATCACTTTGATGCCCAATGAAACTTCCTCGTAGCAATAAATCGTGTGGGGAGATGCGGCTTGCCTTAAGCATAAATGAAGGTTTGCCTGGAACAACAGATGCGTTTCAGTGTACATGTCACAGGGGGGGGTGTGTGTGTATATATATATTTTTTTTTTAATTTTGCTTCCTGATTTTTGTGACGAGTAATACAGAAAAACCGAAACCAATCGATTTTCTCAAATACGACAAGAAAAAAACCCAAATACTTTGAATTTTACACACATACTTTGAAATTTACCATTTTCTTTCCCCCCTTTCCCTCACACTCGGCCCCGCCCGAGGGGCGGAGGAGGAGTCACTCCCGCCTCCCGTTTCCCGCCCGGGCGGCGCTGAGGCGAGCGATTCCCGCCGCCGGGCTGCCTCCTCCGTGAGGAGGGCGGGCGGTCCCCGCCTCGGAGGACGGCTCGGCGGTGGGCGGGCGAATGCCCGCCCACCGCCGAGCCGTCCTCCGAGGCGGGGACCGCCCGCCGCGACGCCATGTCAGCGCTGAGCTCCGTGGGAGGGAAGAGGGCGGTGGCGTCTTCCCGCCCCCGAGAGGGTCGGCGGCGGAGCGTGAGGAGAGGTCTTCCCCGGGCGGGCAGCGGTAGGGGAAGCGGAGAGAGTCCAAAGGGCCCTCACGAAGACGGCGGGCAGGGGCTTTCTTTCCTCTGTCACAGAGGCGCTTCCGCCATAGAGGGTGCGGAGCCGCGGGCTCTTAGTGGGTGCTGTCCCGCCTTGGTTGGATGGGAAAGCCCACGGGCGAGTGGTTTCTTCCTATAAAAACACTCTTGCAGAAACACGAGGCGAATACAGTAAGGGACTGTCCTGGGCTGGAGGCGATAGCCAGGTCTTTCCTCCTCAGGAAATGCCTTTTGCCCCTGTTTATCTCACTCCCTTTAAAGGCTTTTTAGTGGTTTTCTCTGAAAACATGTATGTTTAATTTTCTGGTTACTTATTTTGTGTTAACAACGGTTTAATCCTCCCTAATTGAATTGGTAGAACGGAGCCACTTTGCTGTTCACTTTGGTCTCTGTTGCTTTTCCCTGGGCATTGCGGCCCTGCAGCAGAGATGATAATGGTTCAACCAGTTCCTTGAAGGTTGATTCATGTGAGACCCCATAGCTTTATATATGCAACAACCACATTATGATTGTGTATGCACTTGGTAAAACCTGTTTAATAGCAAATATTCTGATAGTCAGCTGGGGTAAGGCCTCTTTATACTAGTGTGTATATATGGAGTATATATATCTTTATACTAGAGTCAGCAAAGTTGCTTACCACACAAGTAACTGGGCTTGTGTCTCTGCCTACAGCAGTTACGTACTACTAGAAATACAACTCGGCAAAAGAAACCTTGTGGTTTTTGGCTGGTTCAGGGGCTGGATCACCCAGAGACCAGAGGAGCTCCAGTGCGGAGACAGCAGGACGGCAGTACTGCCTGTGGAGCAGTGGGGCCACTCCTCTACATGGCGGGGATCGCCAGGTTGTTGCAGGCTGCTTTGTCCTCCTTCAGTCTTAATTTTTAGCACTGAAAATTTTTAACTTTTGAAAAAAAGTTGACTTTTCTTACTCCCCTCCTGCCCTCTTCCTGTATGTGTGTGAGTATACAATTGTTTTCTTTTCCTCCCAGGTTCCCAGCATGGGGGTTTCCAGCTGCAGTCCTTTCAACTTTTGCTAGCATTTACTTTTTACCATCTCCCATTGATCCAGAACCATTCACATATGTTCCCCTGTTTAATTTTAAAGTTCAATAGCATACTTGTGTTTGTCAGGAAATATCTGTGCTTTCAAAACTTCTCCTATACTTTTCATCCTGCAGGAGCATATAAAGCATGCTACTTAAGTTCATATGCAGAAGAAATTGTGTTTCTCATATAAAACTTGAAAATAAAAACACTTTCTTAAACAAGTGAATTTCAAGCAAAACAATGCTGACCAGAGCAGTTTTCATACATACATACATGTAGAGAGATTGTTACAGATCTCAGACTAACAATAGGGAATAAAACTCTAGGATGATGGCAATTTTGTGTTTGTATTGATTTCAGGAAAAAAAAAATTCTGAAAAAGTCTGTATTCTTTTCAGCCTTGGCCTGCAAGCTCCACAGAATTGTTAATTTAGTTTGAAGTAATAGTTTTAACAAATTCTTTAAAAAAAGAGAATACCTCGTTACCTATCTCTGGAATAAAGTCCTATTACTTTCCCTTCAAATAATTTCATAGTCCAATGTCATCTTGTTTCTTACATCTTATAATTAATTTGGTGCAGTTTTGAAAAGCCACCTCCTGCCTTAGTTGGATCATTGCAAGTGAACAAAAAGCTTCAGAGTGGACAAAGAATCTTCACATGACAACTGAAAGGTCCCGAGTCTTTTACTGCTGCTGCTGAAGGCAAGTAGGTAACTTCCCAATGGGTAAAGTTATACATCCAATACATCTGCTTGGTGAAGTTATTAAAAGAGGAAACTTAAGAAGTTTAAACCCAAAGAAAGAAAAATAGGAATGTTTGCTAAATGATTGCTCCAAAAATATTAAGATAATTGTATGTTCTTCCATATCTTCACATTTGTAAACATTTCCTTGGAAATATCCCAGAACATTTTGTTGTCTGCTGCTTCCAAGGACACAGCAAATGTCCTACTGCTGTATTAAAAAACACAGAACCACAAATTGGCAATATATAGAAGTTGTATTAAAATATAATTTTAGAAAGGTGTAAAATAGCATATTCTTTAAAAGCAGCATGCAAAAACAACTAAAGATTTTTGTGGGAATTCTTCCAAATGTGAGTCTAAGCTTGGGCTTTTGACATAGACCTGGTGATACGCTTGCCTTGTTTTTTTTCTCTTTCAGGTCTCCAAAAGCAGTGTTAATTTGCTGCCCGAGCTCAGCTACTGAGTTCAACATGCTCTTATTTCAGAAGCTGTTATTGAACACAGAGCCAAAGAGGGAGGCAAATGAAGTTGTTTTAAAAGTTGCGTAGTTATCAAAACCATATTTTTAGAGCAGCTTGGAATATAAAAGATCTTTTCACTGTAATATAAAACCTCCTCTTTCTATCCACAAATCATCTTGGTTGTCTTGCAGCTGTGAGGTGGCAAAACAATAGGTGCAGGAACCTTACAGATAGTGGGAAGCAGAGAGCTGGAGCAGTAACAGGTAGCATATTTTGCATTTTTCCAACAACTTTGTTACCCAGCATGTGAAGAAAGTAGGGACTGCAATGAAAGTTCAAACCAAATAGAAGACAGACACTGTGATCTTCTGTTTTGGACACAGGTTTAGTGCTGTGGACTCAGGACTTACCTGTTTTGGAGGAATTATTTTCCTCTTGATGTGTAAGTCAATAAAATAGATTCCTGCAGTAGCCAGTACAGAGAAGTAGGCAACTCCCAGTCCAAGGCAGTTTGAGCCAGGCAGGTCCCTTACTGCTGGTGCTAGTTTTACGGTATTTTTCAAGGAAATATTGAATAGCCCAGGACATGTTTGTCTGAAAGATACCCTCTTGTGTTGTGTGCTACAGAGGTGAGAGGTAATCATCTGGAATGTTCTTGTTTGCCATTGTGCAAGCTGAAATTAGAAGCATTTTCAGTCGTAGCAGCATAGGCCTGGAAGGGACCTAGCTCAACACTTTGCATTGAGGCACCCATTCCTAGCAAATGTCTTCTGAAAGCTGTTTCCTTCCTGCTTTCCTCAAAGGTGCTATATTAAATTAAAGTGCTATTTTATCGTACTTTTTGTTCTCCACCTCTTCCTCTACAACTTTCAGAACAGGTAGCGTTCACAACTAGAGTTTTGCAGAGTATATTTTAAGTATGAGGACTAATCCTGCAAATGCTCTGTGTTGCCAAATCTAACCTCTTTCATGATGCTGTATGAAATACTGGTTTGGTTCTATTTTTCTTGAGTGTGTTAATTCTACCATGGATCTTCCCTGAATTTAAGGATGTTTTAGGAGACCGTTTTCAGTCAGGTGAAATCATACAATATGACCAAGGTTGTAGTAAGTGTTGTGGTGATGTTGCCTGATTTAGGTAAATGCTGTTTTCCATATGAGTAAGACAGGATATTATGGGTAACTAGAGTAGTTCTGTTTTGCCTTCACTTTACTACAAATACCCGTGACAGAAGTCTAGTGCAAAACTCACTTGCACTAGCTATATAAATCTAAATATAGCATCATAGGCTAGTGCATAGCATGATAGAAAATAGCATTACCAGTCTAAGATTTCTCTCTTTAAATACAGAATCTGGTATGTGATCAGCCATTTCAGCTGTTTCCAACATGCCTCAGGAGGCATTAGAATGCCAGTATATTTTATGACAGCAAAGTTCAGCCTCTGTTTTTTCCCAGGCAAAGTTGTTGTATTGAACAGTGGCTCTGAAGTTCTCCCTTTGGATAAACAGGTGCTTTCTGTATGCCAGTAATCCTAGACAATTCTTTTAATCTAGATCTGACAGCTGATACTTTGAGAATCTGTCCTATTTGCTCGTAACATTTTTCCATAGATGTGAGTGAGCAGATGCTAGACAGTTTTATATCTGTTTATCTGCTCTGGTGTAAGCACTCATTAGACCAAGTCAGAATCTGTGCTTTTTAGTAATATTGGCACAGAAAGGTAGCATAACTTTTATGGAGTATCTTTTAACACCTGTTGCAAAGTGACAGTGCATATTTTTAAATGTAAACAAGGCTAGGGTGAAAATGCAGATCACACGTAAAGGAAATAATGTCTACTTTAGTTCAATCTATGTAAATAAAAGACACATCAGAGGAATGTTTCCAGTTAACAGACTTTACACTAGAAGTGTATTTTGTTGAACAGTAAATCTAGGGTTGGTCATGTGCATTGCATCATTTCAGAGCCTGGACTAGTCAAAAGGTAGGAGGATGCTATTTTTCAAAGGTGGGGCTTAATCACTGCTAGTGTTTTTCCTTTGATACTCTATACAGAAGGTTTTGGAGGTAAAATACAATGTCAAAAGATTTGAAGACTTCCTGTGAAGTTTTTGCCTTGTTAATTTAAGCACTTTGAGAGCAGAGGAGAAAGCAACTGCTAAGCAGATATCAAATAAAAAAAGTGCTTAGTCCTTTAATGCAAACTTACATATTTTTTTTATATTATTCTGGTGGTTCAAAACCAAAGACCAAAAACCACACTTGTTTTTTTTGCTTAGGATTTTAATGTCCTAGGAGAAGGGTTACTTTCTTGTTTTGGATCAGTCATTTGATGTTTTCCTTTTGTCTACTGAACATTTTAGCTAGCTGATAATGTGGCAGAACCCTCAGGACAAAAAGGTAGATCGTGTGCGCTCTAATGCTTTCACTGATTTTCATTGACAATATGAGAATATCACTATGAATCTTTAGTCCCATTCTTGATGCCTTTGTTTGCTGCTAACCCAGAGGAGTCTTAAGATAGCTTTTAATGTATTATGTTTCTTTAAAATAAACACAAACAATTCATATTTTTCTAATCTCCAATTTATTATTGCTCTTTCTGCTTTATAAAAATATAAAGTAAGCTGTATCGTTGCTTTGTGTGTGCATAGAATATATAAATTAGGAGCAAGAAGGAAGGACTCACAATAATGAGGAATATCCTTCTTTTATAGTAAGTCTTATTTGCCTTGGTCCCTTTTAAAACAGTCTTCTAATATACTTATTTTAAGGTAATATCTACACTGGTACTGTGGATGGGAAACTGTGGATGATCAGTGGTGACCAGCTGCAGTTCATTACTCAAATGGGGCAGGATATGCCTGAATGTGGTGAGCGATGGTTTTGATGTGAAAATGACAACAAACTTGTTCACATAAATATCACTGAATGAGAAACTGAAGTGCTATTTTAACTACTGTTAACGTTTTCTGATTCTTTTATGCAAATTTGTAAGAGAAGCCTACTGCTATCATGTAGTTTTTCCTAATGTAGGCAAGATTAAGGCATAATTGCACACTTCTCTAGCCCTTCAGACTGACTTGGATAGACTTGCCATGGGTTGCCATTTAAGAACAACATTTTGTAGAAGTCCTCCTACATAAAGCTCTTTGAGGGTGGTCTAAAGACACGATTTACCCAATTATTTTCCTGCCTCAAGGTCAAAATGTATTTTAGAAACATTTCAAATCTTACAAAGGAATCAGAGACTTAGAAAAGCGTGTCCTGGTACTGTCACTGGTAACTGGACTGCAAGGTTGCATTTTCTTTCCTTATTTGTAAATGAGGAAGACAAATACTGAAATGTTTACGTTTTTATCCTATTGCTTTTTGAGGAATCAAGCAGGCCTGAAAGGCCATGAAAATAGCTGACTGGCTTTAGCTTGGCTTCCTAAAAATGTGACAGTTGTGTAGGTGCTTTCCCTATCCCCAAAGTCCCTGTGCTGTGGGCTAATCTTGACTAAATTTGAAAGAATTCTCAAAGATTATTGAACTTTTTTGAGTCTTAGGTAAATAATTGACTATGTGGAAGTTAAGAAACCAAAAATGAGACCAAAATGATTGTTCCATTCAGAGTGAGACCAGATTTTTGGCAGCTGTCAAACAGTGAGTCAGCTTGTGTTACTGATGCGTTACAGCTCTATGTATGTTGTCCCTTGCTTACAGGAGTATTGGGGGAAAATACATATTTTGGAGTAGAGGGTATTAGGTCACAAAACTGTAAGGTGTCAAGCTTTACTAATTTCCATGCTCTCAGGAAAATTATTCACTATAAAAATACTAAATGTGATAGATCTGGGTTTTGTAGTTTTACCTGAGGATTACTTACAGGATTCTCACGTGACCTGTGGAACTTGGACCCCTCAGCTGAAGGGAAGTAGTTAATAAAATCTTTCCTGAAAGTGGTTTTTCTTCCAATCCTTTACTTGGGGGGATATGAATTAAACAGCAGCTAATCCATTTTGTTTTATTGATTTAGTAATCCTACCAGTTCTTCAGTCATCTTTAAAGTTGTCTGCGAAAACAGAGTAGAGCGAATTTCTCTGAAGGTTGGGAGCAATTTTTTTCTTAAGTAACAAGGACAGAGATTATTAGATTGACATTATACACTCACTTCCTTTGCAAGTTACTTTTAAAGACAGTTTAGGTAAGCTTTTAAAGAACTGTTTTATTCAAGGATGATAGTTAAGTGCTTCTCAGCCTTTGCATTTTGGGATCTTTGTTTTGTCAAACTCCTGGTCTTCTACTTCTGATTTATATCTCAGGAACTCCAGACTATGAACCAATATGTGGCCGGCCCCATGGAGTCCGAATGGATCAGGATGGTACCTTGATTGTGGTGGATTCTTATTTAGGCCGGTACAAAGTCAATCCAAGGACAGGAGAGAAAACCCTCCTGCTATCGAGTGAAAAAGGTGATACTACAGTTAGTGGGGAAGTAGATTGAGCTTGGGTTTGGTCCTCATGCTTATATATGAATTGGAAGATCAAGGCAGTTAAATCAGTTGACGTGAGTTCTAGTGAGCATGGGGACTGGGACTGACTGAAAGCCCCGTTGGCTTTATATTTTTAAGATTTGTTTAAAAAATAGAAGAAAACAAAAGCAATTATGTTTGTCAGAGTCTTTTGGTTTGGTATGTGTTACGCTGGGCTGCAACCTGAACATATTTCCCTGCAAATGAAAGTAACGTGGAGTTGGACTTTAGCTTGGGACAACTTAAGGATGGCATTTACTATGAGATTTGGAATTGAAATGTCTGAAATTTTAAGCTTGTATGGATCTGAATCATTTTGAACACTTGATGGTTTTGTACTTACTTTAATGAGTAGTCATTTTTATTAACTAGGTGTGGATGGACTTCCTTTCAAATTTCTAAATGGTTTAGAAATATCAAAGAAAAATTTTATTTATTTTACGGATTCAAGTAGCAAATGAGAAAGACGACATCACAAATACAAGGTGAGATGAGGTAATTTGTGGCCATTTGTTCAGGCAGCTTAAGTGTTAATTTTTGTGCTGGCAGCACTGTGTACTGGGCTGCAGAAGAGACAAGCTTTTTCGCTTGTGCTTGTGTGTTTTAGCCAAGCATGCTATGAACACAGCGTGTTCAACCCCTGAGGCAGAGGACGGGCTGTGCTATTCTGTGGCTGCTCTTCTGGAAAAAAAACAACCCTCCCAGTATGACTACCCAAAGAAATTGTCATGTGATGCATGCTGTAAAAATCCACACCATAGTGTTAGCTTCTCTCTGGTATCTGTCTACAAGCATGCTCTTCCAGTGCAGTAAATGCAAGCTAGCAAACTGCTGGTGTACTTGAAGGTATCTTTTCTGTCTAGTCATAGCCTTTGAGTAAAACTTACCTAGAACAAACTGTCTGTTTGTAAAGCTGAAATTCAGTGAGGTCACAGACATAAAGTTGAGACACAACTGACATAAAGTGTGAGACACACACTGAGTCTTATCCTTACTACCAGAATTGTGGATAAAATTAAGCAAGGATAAAAATCACATGAAGGGAAATATAGTTAATTTAAGCAGTGGGAATCGAGATCCAAGTTATTAGAAGAAAAAAAAAGAATAGTTGAAATCTCTTATGTGTCGCTTGCTGTTTCTTAAAACTACCAGAATTATTGTTTGGTAGTACATCATCTTTGCCATTTAGTATTTCAGATTCGACAAGGGTTTGCCAGTACTAATGACAAACATAAAGGCAGTTTCCTCTTCACAGGGCTTATATTTATATAATTCAAAGCTGCCCTGCAGATTTTTAGCAGAAGAAACTTATTCAAATTATTTCATATCAGAAGTAAAATGTCAGCTGTTTACTTGCTTTAGCAAAACACTCGTGAATGCTTTCCGGTTTGATTTGAAGAAGTTGTAATTGTTCACAGAAGCCCAATAGGCCTCAATATTTTGCTAAAGCAGGAACTGCAGAATAACGTGTTTTGAACTCTGGGCTTTATAACCTCCATGTTCCTCTGTTTTTGCAAGAATGCTGTGATCAGCCTGGGAAACAACTGCTGTAAAACATGAACAAAATCCTTTGCTCCTTCAGTGGTGTGAACTTACTGTTTTCATGAAGATGCCATCTGACATTCTGTAAAGTCTGCTTTTTATCTAATTTATGTTAAAACAACTTCTGAATATTTTCTGTTCTAATTGAAACAAGGTATTTTGATAGCCTAGTTTTTCATTAGATTTATTGATTAAGGTAATCGAAACAAACCGTCTTGGTCGCCTCTTGGTCTATGACCCTGTAACAAGAACAGGAAGAACAGTGCTCAGTGGCTTGTATATGGCAAATGGGATTGCACTGTCTCCCTATGAAGATTACATATTAATAGCAGAAACCAGCACATGTAGGATCATACGGTATGTTAAACATCATTCTCCTCCTAAATATAAAATATTACATGTTAGTTTATATTACACGTTTTTAATCAATTTCATGTTCTTATTTTTCTGTTTTTCCTTTTCTAAAAATGTAAACCAAAGATGTGCAGTTAACAGGATTGCTACTGGAAACTTAGTGTAAATTATTTTTTTCTATTGCAAGAGTCACAGGTTTTAGTTAATTCTAGGTAGAGATTAACAGTTGCTCCTTCCACCGCAAAATGTTTTTTATACCTATTTACTGATATATTGGGCCCTAATTCCCTCAGACTCAATTACAATTATCCCGTTGACTCCATTATTACAGTTACAACAGACCTCAGAGGACAAGTGTCATTACATGATTATGATTATTAGCATAACACCCCATTTTTCCCATTTTTAAAGGGAGTCAGTGTTTCAACAGTTCTTTATTTCATGGAAGTTCTGAAGCAAAATTTAATATTAGTTTTCATTTAACAGGCATATTTTGTATGAATAGCTTTTTTGAATAGAACAGGGGAGTACTGTTTATGTTACATGTAGAAAAAGGAGTCTTTTGACCAATCATTGTTACTCAAGTTTAGTCCCTCTTTGCAGTTACTACTTCCTGCAGAGTCCTTTTCTGTATTTTGGAAAATTCTTTGCATGAATCAAAATGATGCATCTTCTGTGCTTGCTGTTAAGCTTGCTGTATTTTGCAGCAGCCTCTATAACTCATATACAAAATTCCCTTTTTGCAGCTATTGGGTGAGTGGAGCTAATGCAGGAAAAAAAGAAGTGTTTGTGGACAACCTGCCTGGGTATCCAGACAACATCAGATTATCAAACACAGGCTTATACAGAGTTGGAATATCTACTACTCGCTTTTCTAGTTTCTTTTCTCCTTTCCTGGATGCTTTAGGACCGTATCCATTCCTGAAGAGATTTATTGCAAAGGTAACTTTGACACTGTGTAGTATTAACTGTCAGTGTCACAAAAATGTTAATTTTATAAGTATGAAAGAACGTGTTGTTCTTCATTAGGAAATGCAAGACACAACCGCTTCATCTTTACCAGAGCACCCCAACACATTCTAACTTTGATTTTTTTTTGGAACTTTTGAGGATTGGTTTCTTTTTTACATATTAAAACACAGCAGTTTCACTGTTGTGGTAATGCCAAGAACCCATTTTATAAAGTAGAAAAAATCAGTATTGACAAAAGTAGTCCATAGTTGCAAGCTTTCTGCCCGTTGTTTATAGCAACATGATATCGTCAAGGGAGATAAAGAACCCTTTACACAACACATCAGGATTTTGCTATAGGAATCAAACTGTAAATTCATTCTTGCCAAGCGAGAGTCATGGAGCTGGTTAGGATTAACCAGGCTTTTTCTAGGAACCATGCTGCCTTTTCCCTAGACCTTGAACAGGAAAAACACGGAAGAGGGTGTTTCAGTTATGTTTCACCAAGTCCCTCTTATTCCTGTTTTTAGAAAATGGGTGGCTTTTGGCAGCTGGGATAAGTTCAAACAACATCCACACCTTGAGCAAGCAGGCACTGACTCTACTTTAAGATTAGTGAGCGATTATTGGACTGCCAGCTTTAGACACAGTCCAGTGGATATTATTAAAGGATTAAGTGACAGCTGAATCTGACTAGAGCAACATCTGGAAAGCAATATATTAGCATTGCCATTTCTTTCTAGTCATACAGGTTCCCTGCCCCTCAAATGAAGTGTTAACACTGTGTAGCTCTTTTTCTAAAACAGATGACTTTTATTCTACAGCATTTTTCTTCACAAACATGGCTTGTTCTTAGAAATTAACGACAAAGGAGACATTGTGGCAAGCTTCCATGACCCTGATGGTAGCATCACTTGGGCTGTCAGTGATGTCTTTGAGCATGATGGGAAGGTGTATCTAGGTAACACAGAGCTGCCTTTTCTTGTGGTGCTACAGTAAATGTTACAGTTTTCATAAGCTGGAGCATCAAAAGAAAAATAGCAGCATTGTTTCAAGCAGCTATTCAATATTTTTCTCTAATGGAAGACTGCTACATCACTGAAGGAGAAATGAAACTGATACCACGTGGTTA
This sequence comes from Pelecanoides urinatrix, assembly GCA_013400755.1. NCBI lineage: Eukaryota > Metazoa > Chordata > Aves > Procellariiformes > Procellariidae > Pelecanoides > Pelecanoides urinatrix. The sequence continues at coordinate 17,518 of VZTQ01013335.1, read as the reverse complement.
AGCAGAAATGAAAATACTATGCAGAAATACTTGTTTCAGAAGCTTGTGAAAGCCTCAGACTTAAATAGGTTAAAAGTACCAAATCACCTTGCCCTATAGTTTGGAAAATAGTTGTGTATATATTTTTAAACAGAATCATCTAAGGAATTTGACTCTGTAACAGGGATTGAGGTGAGTGAGTAGCACTATTGCTCACAGTCCCCAGTTTGGAAAAAGCCTTATGTAGGATTTTATTCTTCCTCTTTGCCAGAGGCAGAAAATACTGCTTTTAATTATGAACAGCAGTTTCTTCATTGTCTCTTCTGTTGAAAAGATGGAAAACTTTAACTACATCAGTTTTCAAGGAAATATGGGCAAGCACAGCTTGTATTTAAATTTGTTCTCTCACCTCAGTGTTTGTTTCTGGCACAAACTAGTCACGTGTTGTCTTGCTAGATGCTGTACCTAAGGTTCCCTGTGACCGTAGAAAAGTTCACTAGTGGCCATTGTTAGGCTGCAGGGCAGTAAGCAGAGAACAGGCTTATAAATTAGGAATTTACTCTTTAGAAATGTGAAACCCTTCCAAAGGATCAAACTGTGTAACTGAAGTTCAGTAACAGAAAGATAGGAAGTTTGATAGGCAGTTTATTTTTTCTTTCCCAAAAGTGCAGCAGTGAACAGGGTCCTCTGGAAGGGCACTTTCTAAACAAACGTTCAAAACAGCAGAAGTTAAGTATGCTCACAACATGCTACAGCAAAGTATGCTCACATACAGAGAGAGTCATACAAATAAAATTCATTTTAATTGAATCACAATAAATGATAGCTGTTTCATTATGATGAAATATTGTATTTAGCTTATAAAATCAGTCTTAAATTTAACTTGATTGAAAAGGTATTATACCTGCTTTGGGTGTATGTTTGCATTTATGTGTCCCTGTTACAGCTTAATTCCTCAAAATGAAGAAGCCCAATTTAGTGGGCTTATGCTGGGTAGGCATGTACTAGCTATATTCACTTACACTGAAGTGATGATACTGAATGCTTTTTTGGTTTAGTATAATGTAATAAAGTTATTAACTGTATTTCTCCCTGTATAGTATCTACTTTATCAGATCATTAAAATTCATTAAAAGTTCTGCTTTTGATAATAATGATTTTTAAAAAATTAAAAAAAAAAATCACATTTTACCTAAACCCAACTCTGTACTGGTTAGGCTCTTTATTTAGCCTTTAGTAACAAGGTACAGCCATGGTCAAATAGCATATGAGATGGAATATTCAGGAAGACCATTTAGTTTTAAAATCACTTAGTTGGGAATTAGATCTACATAAGAGTCAAAGTTCCTTCATAGTATTTTTTTTAATCATCAAGGATAAGAATTAACACTGTTCTTTCAAGGCTGTAAAAATACTCAGAATTAACTGCTTCATGGAAATAGACACCAGGCTAGTGACAGCAAACTCCTCTAAAAGTGATGGAAGGCAGGCAGCTGTTGGTTCCTGTTCTTCCTACAACTACATGCTTTTGCTGAACAGTTCTTAAAGTCTTCATCAAAAAGTGGCAGTGAAGCAGATATTTTCCTGAACTGCTATTCTCTTTTTGGTTAAGTAAGGACTGACTAATTTCATTCTGAATTTCAATTTAATACAACATTTACTACCTATGACAGATTTCAGGTACAGTGTGGTTCTCTGACAGTGAGTATGTTAAGTCATTGAGCCTAGTTACAGACAAAATGCTTTACAGGTGTGTGCAGATAGCAAGAGTGTTAATTTGGGTAAAACACCTGGTCACACGTACTGAATAATCTGTATCAGTTCTGTCAACTTTCATGTTAGTTATTAGGCAAAAAGTAAATCATTCAAAAGAAAATTTCCTTGTTATGGCTTAAGATCACTTTAACACTGTTTTTTCTTAAAGTTACACATCTGTGCCCATAGTTTTTTTTTCTATTAAGCAGCATCATAACACACATTACTTGCACTGAAATTTAACTCGGGTAGAAACTTGACATATGACCTAGATTTGATAGAACTGTTAAGGGTTTAATGTGCGACAATCAATATATTTCACTCTAGCCTCCACGCAGCTACCAAAATGAAGTTTAAACAAAGAACAAGTCTAGGTTGCTAGAGTTATCTGAGCAAAACACTACATAAATGAACTTTAGGTTTATTTTGGTGTGCAAGAAAACACTTGAGAGCATGAAAACAACTTTGGTTTTGTTTTTAAAGACAAAACAGAGTCTGAAGGGTATTGATGGGCAATACTAAGGATTGAGAAACAAAGAACAGGATAAAGCTACAGTTGTAGTGGAATAAAAAAAATAAGTCCTGAGTATTTGAAAGCATGTAAGTAGTTTGAGTATCCAAAAACCTCTGCATTTATACAGATGCTCCAGCTGAGCATCTGTTACCTTTCAAGTGTTTTTTTGTCTCCAAATATTTGGTCACCCTAGAGATTTGAAACAATGTTAGATTTGAGACAAAAGCTCTACAAAATCTAACCTGTAGACCATCACCAAAGTTTGTAACTCTAAGCTACATGAAGGACAAGTCCTGTGCTTCAGAATTAAAAGCAATGGAAGTTGAACTTACATTATTGTAGCATTGCTTGTATCCATTTTGTGGATCTGTGCACTGGGGTATGCACCTTCACAGTTCTGAAAGAGTCATACTTTCATGCCTACTTAATGATTACTTAGAAGAAGGTTTTATGTGACAGAAGTTGAAATCATCATGCTCTCTGTTTGGGTAAAAGATCTGAAATAACTAACTAAAAACTAAATAGTTGTGCCACAGTTTGTTTGACTTGCCTGATAACACAGTTGATTTGCCCACAAGCAACATGAACTCATCTTGCAAAAGATACACAATTCAGTGTTTCTAGAAGGCATTTTGCCAATGAATCTATACAGAAGTTATATGCTAACACAAGTTTGGGTGTCTTTCAAGATTTAGAAAGATACTGAAGTTTGGGTGCAAGTGATGGCTGCATTTCAGATAAACCTAATCAGGAGGTTGAAAAGACAACAGCATGCTTCCAAAGGGAAAAAAAGTGGTAACATACTGCAGTCAGACATCTGACATCAGTCCTTTGGTGTGAAGGCCACTTACTGCAGGTTCTGAGTAGTTATGTCTCAACCAAAAAGCAACACTCTATGAAGCACTTAAACTGCCTAAAATAGCCTTTTTAGCCTAACTTCTAGTGAGCAACAATTGATTTATTTTTGCTAGTTAGCTCTCAAAATAATTTACCTTCAAGAATCTAATCAACATAAAATGTTAGACAATTCAAGACATTTGGAGGTTAGAGACAAATCCAACTATACTGTGGTGCCCTGGGGTTTTGTTTTTGTGGATTTTTTTTTTAGTATTACTTCTGTTCATGTATTAAACCAGACTTAAGAGTGAACTCAAAACACAGGCACACTTACTTGCATTCTTGTTAGTCTCAACACCCTTTTGTTTAACTCACTAGAAAGCCTATATTAAACCCTAAGAGTTTTTTCAGTAGTACGTAGTAACCCACTCCAGCATTTCAAACTAGGAGGAGGTTGAAATAACATTCTTGTTTGCAAGCTACCACAGCTGTCCTACAAAATTCATTGGTCTCATTTGAAGTGGTCTCATTGAAAGAGAATATTTAGCATACAGATTTTAATTCTGCACAGGACACTTGCTAGTCAGTTTTGACTAATGCCTTCCTATGCTATTTTGGGCTAGTTTGCTATTGTCATTAACAGCTTTGAGCTCAATACAGGAAACCTATAATTAAGCATAGCTTTTAAGAAAGTCTATGACACTGAATATGGGTAAGCATTATTGTGCAATAACATCTGCCTATCTAACCCGACTCAAATACGCATTTATTGATTTTTAGAACAAAATAAACTGTTCAGATTCATAGGCATAGGTTCACCTCTGTGCCTGTGATATGAAAAGGTACTTGAAACACAAAGGTGGTAATCAACTATCTGAGCAAGACAGATTAGCTGTGTCTAATGATTTAGAGTTGCAGTTCAGCTGTAAAACATACATATTGCACAAGGCAACCAGCTGAAGACAAGGGTTTTTCTTCCACACAGGATTTGAATAGCCCATTAAAAGTCTTCCAGCTGCAATCAATGAGAGTTACAGAGACAGACCTGCTGCAGTCACTGGAGAAACTGGTCAGTGGGAGCTGATTGCAAGAGGCTCTTAAATGCCTTGTAAGGACTGTGCAGAAAACCTCCGAGCCCGAACACCATGATTGCTGAACATGAGCCGTGGGTCAAACCTGTACCTATAGAAAGGAACAGAGTCTGTGTGAGCTACAGTCAGCCCACAGCAACCAACACTTCTAGAAATAGCTTATTTCTAGAATAGCTCTGGTACAAGGCTACATGGATAGTTGCTTTCTTGGCAGTAGGGACAATCTCTACATATTACAACAGATGAATTATAATGATGCACAACTAAGGAGTTGATAGTCTCTTAAGAAATAAATCCTAGCTACAACATACCAACAGCATATTGGCATGTATCACATTAAGCATTCAGGAGATACATTCTAACAGAAAGCTTTGCTGCCTCAAATTACAAGCTTCTATAGCACAACTCTACGGACATTTTAAATAGTGCTTAAAAAAGCTTTGGTCCAAGTGATTACTGATTGAATTTTGAGCTAAGAAGTGCTATTTCCTTACAACAGCTGACTAATACATACAGCTTAGGTCCTGCAGGAAACATTCTTTGCTAACAGCATCTCCAGGAACAATCACAGCAAGTATTTGGTAAATTCCTGCCTACAAAAACCTGCAGAGCTTTTCCTTGTCTGCAGGCAAACCTGAGGTTACTTGTCTCTGACTACTCAGCATAGTTGTGGGCTTCAGCTGTTCTAAGTCAACAGTGGCTGACAAGATTAAAGGAGTAGTATTAATACCATCAAGTTGTATTTGGTAGGTTAAATTAAAATACAGATTAAACATTAAAAACCAGAAGCATCAAGAAAGCATCTCTATTAAACAACAGTATGTATGTCAGTATTATTCTATTCCATCATAAATACCCTCTATAAAAGCTTAATTTAAAAAAATATAGTTATTACATTAAATATTATAATAATTAATTGAACCAGTGTTTACCCGGGATCAAAGACACCTGGTGTTCGGCAAGTTGCTCCCGAACAGGACTGCAGCATCATTAATCGATAGTTCATCTTTTCTAGAATTTCTTGATCAATTGTTTTAGCAATGTTATTGATCTGGTGTGGATCTGCAGTCAAGTTATACACTTCCACAAACACCTGTAGAAGAAAGTTCCTGCACTGTATTAAGTCCTAGATGCTAATTAACATTTAATCATATTATTTGGGAAGAACACTATGACAGCATATAGTCTCAAATGTTATTTTCAACTACACTGCAGCATCCCCACACATAAGCCAGGACAGCATGTAGGTAAAGCGAAGTTTTGTGATAATACAGTATTGTTGGAAAAGTTTTTACTTCCACCTAAAGTACTCATCTACTACACTGCAAATTTTTTTCTAACACATAAATAGAACCCATCTAATGGCTGTAAGACCACAGCAAGAGACCATCGCTAAGCTGCCTGTCTTTTCATTAATGGATCTCAAAATGCACAATTTCATGACCATCATAGCACGAATATATATGCTCATCAGGTACTTCCAGCTCTCAAACTCAGACAGGTGTCATGACTACATGTACAAAATATGCTGAATACAAGTATGCTATAACCCTAACACAAGAAAGCTTTTTTGTGTGCACACACTTTGAAAAGGTTTTGTGTGTGCTTTGAGAAGGTTTGTCTGGCCGATTTTAGGGCAGTTTTGTTTTTTGGTACATTAAATCTCTAAACCATTCTATGGGACAAATACTAGTCAAACATATCAAGAATTCAGCTGAGGTTTTGTCTGTGCTAGATAGAGTAGGAGGCATGACTGCAGATGATGATGATTAAAACTGGCTGGGTTGTGTCTAACTGAGATAAAGATGCATCTGGACAGACTTCGGTTGCAAGCTTGTTTGTGAGGTTCACTGCAAGGTTTTAAAAGCCACATTGCTGCATCTTCCCCAATACTGTTAGTCTTAGTTTAGCTGACCCAGCTAAGCTGAGTGACCCAGAAATGCCACATCTATACCTTCTTACTGGGGGTGGTGGTGGGGGAAGTGACATGTAGTGTGTTTTCAGATCAACTTTGGAGTCTGCTTTTACGAAGAGAGCTGCAACACTCATTTAACTTCATCATAAATGGTCAGAAACTGAAAGAATGAAGGGCAGGGTCTGCTAATCAGCATCTTAGTCTCCTATACAGTCTTTCTTGCTGTCTTACTGCAAAAAACACCTTGTGGTATTTACTCCCCTGCTTTAAGTTGTTCATTGTAGACTAGCAGAAGATGTTTTGTGTGGTGGCATGATAACTGGGAATACATGCTGTTTATGCATTTATTGCACATCTGCTGACAATGCAGTTTATTAGGTTTGTGACCCAGTTGCCTCACACCCAATACACTCTCTGGAGCAACTGTGTGCAAATAGGCACAAGATCAGCCCTGTAACACACCAAGTTTTGTGCACACAGCAGGTGTTCTGCTAGTGACATTTGAACGGTTTCTGAAGCAGGGACATTATGTCCCTTATACCCGAACAACTTAAGGTAAGGTTAGAGACCTTTCTCACAGCTGTAACTTAAATACTTGTTTTGCCAGGCAAACAAGTGAGTAATAGAAGAAAAATGATCAGCCTGGGATTTCAGTTCTTCCCAAGGAAAAGAGCTGAGATGAACATAAGAATAGCAGAAGTACAGTGTAACAGAAAATACTTGTCCTACAGAACACTCTGCCACATGGAATTAGGGTAGGACAAAGAGCTGAACCCAGCCCCAGCACAGCTGCCCATGAGGCTGTTAGGTGATACCAAAAGGCAGTAATCATAGTTTAGGCTATTGTCCCTTCCTCCCCCCCCTCCCGCCCCCCCCCTTTTTTTTTTTTCTTCCTAGAACCCCACCAGAGTTTTGGTCAAAACATTCTCACCAGAAGATAAATACTTCAGTGTTTATCCTTCAAGCAATGCTAGTCTGCTTTTCAGAGTACTTTATGGAAACCTTGAGAGCAGATAAGAGTGCAGACAGTTGCTAGCACAGTTGTGAACAGTTAACATCTGCTACTCAGACAGAGACTTACCTCCCGGTCATCAAATTCACAGTACTGCAGATCCCAGGAAGCTGACAGCGTCCTTACACAAGCATATGTGTTGTTATAGGAATCTTCACAGACACAGTCTGGGAAGCAGTGCTGTGAAGTGAGCAGTGAACAAAAACTTTTCAGAGCAGGAAAAAAAAGAACTAGCAATCCTCTTCCTAGAGTCTACACCAGCTCAAGCCAGCTGCAATTAACTGATGAACACCAGGATCTTAGTCTAATATATGCAAGTCTCCACTGGGGATTTTAAGCAAAAACTCTGCTCTTCTAAATTGGAGAAAGTCTTGTTAATGAACTCACCATGACCCAGTGCATTTTGGCTGGGAAGCTAATGTATATACACTGAAGACAACAGCACAATACACACTGCTAAAAACAACACCAATGGGATGCTTTACTTAAAGCAAACCATCTTTGATTCAGGAAGTAGCTAGTGACTTAAGTAATAGTTACATATAAGAACTGTGCGATGAGGTCATGGAAGTTTAGAAAGAACATGATGTCACTGCTACCCACTTTGCCAAGCCCACACCTTCCTGCATATTTCTCCAACCCTGAGGCTCTATAGATTCCCACTGAAAGGCTGTGTGCTGTATATGGACACATCAGTTCTGCATGGCTGGATGTCTCCCTCCGATTCTTAAATGCTGCACAGGTCCTACAGAGCTAGCTCCTACTTACCAAGACACCATGAGCTTACTTATAGAACCAGGTTAGTCCACACAGCAAAGGTTTAATTCAGCAGCTATTTTCTAGTATTAACAAATCTTGTCCTGCTTACTGTGACACCAGGTCCTAGGCCAGGACAGGTAGGATCACTGCCGTTGTATCCTTCTCCTTGGTACTCTACCAAGAAGTCTGACCTCCACGTCACATTTTTGTCTCCTCTCTAGAACAAGAAATTAACATAACTCAGTATTCACTGCACTGTGAAACAGAAGAAATTCTCCATGCCTGGTATAACGCTAACGCTGCTCACTGCCTACAAGGCACTTGGAGTCATGGTCCCTAGTTTGAGTCAGTCTTAAAATAATATTCAACCTTAGGTTAGAATGTCTTGTGTAGCTGGAAGATAAGGATCCAACCCCAAAAGTACAAGAGCCTCACAAGAAGGTGTACTAAAGTACTGTCTTGAATTTATAAAGAATCACGCAGTAATACAAAATAGAAGCCATGTGGGCAGATACTACTATGTTACAGACATGATCCCTGTAACAAGGCTGTTTCTCTTTGGTTTATATCAGACTACTGCAACAGATGGAAAGAGATACCCTTGGTGTGGGAAAAGATAAACAGCTTTAAGAAGCAACTAAGTTTTAAGCTGCTCTATTTGTAGCTGCATTTTAAAAGAGGGAGAGGGTAGTTTAAAGTTAATATACAGCACCATCACAGGCATATACAGCAAAACAATGAGTTTCACAGTTTTGATTCTGTCAGGGTTAAACTAGATGCCTTTTACCTGCTTCTGTCTAAAGAACAGCTTAAGGTTTGAACACAAGGTTTTAAAAGCAAAGCACCGTTTTAAATCTGGATGATCTCCTACATTTCCAAGTAAGCTGCCTTCAATTTGTAGACTAAATTTAATTAAAACTAAAAGGATCAAGCTGCAAGCAGCTTTATTTAAATAGGCTTCTGCTTACTTATTGGCAAGGTCAGGTTTACTTTATAAAACCACATGCATTTTTCCAGAGTTTAGGGGGAAACACTAGTTCTACTGAAAATTGAGGCAAATCAAAGATTTGAGTAAGAGCAGTCTGCTCTTTTCCTATGTCTATGCTGAGAAATCATAAGGAAAACAGGAGGGAGGACGCAAGGTGGAAACAACATACAGCCTTCAAAAAAGGAATTATTACAAATGGTAGGATTAGCCAAAGGATGACACAACTTTCTATTACAAAAGGACCACAAAGTTGCAGGGCTTACCAAAATACATCTGCATTTAAACAGCATGCCTACTTTTTTCACTAAGCTATGAACATCCCATGTGAAAATGCCATCAAGGGAAGAATCTGGGTTATGAGTTGACCTAGTCTATCAAAGGAAGTAGTATTCACTTTGAAGAATAACTCCTGCAAGAATTACTGGTTACTATCCCCATCCGTCTACTTACCAACAATGGCAATAGCGACATCCCATCCATCTGGGTCTTATTCAAGTCATACCCTGCGATATCCAGAATAGTGGGGCCCAAATCAATATTTGCAACAAGCATCTGCAGGGTGAGGAAAACTTACTTCAGAAAATCAGAACCTAACAGATGTAATGAGACTTCTGTATTTTAAGAACTTGTAATTTTAGGTACACCTAAACACTACTTAATTTTACCTTTATAGGCTAATGGACCCGTTTAATGTTCCCAAGCAATGGTAGGGTCTTTGGAAAGCAAGCTTCACATCTTGTTTATTTCTGTAGCCTGCAATTACTTAAAATTTACTGATTCAAGCAAGAGCACACAGCTTTTTAGAATGAGGTCTTTGCGCTTTCTAGCACTCTATATATTTCATTTCATTGATACATAATGCAAGAGGATGAATTATTACCAAAGTTGATAACTGTGAAAGAATATATAAAAGTAAATCTGTACTCTGATTTCACTTCTTTCTTACCTTGTTTATCTGATTTGGTTTTATCCCTGGTCCTCGAACTAGCAATGGAACTTTGATATCAAACTCATACAGCTGCCGTTTGTCTATTGGCAAAGAAAACTGCCCTATACAATGGAAAGTGGAAAAAGTTAAAACATAGAATAAGAAGCCATTTAAGAGTCTCGTGTTGCATAATTTCCAGCAACCAATTTTTTTAAGTCAGAAGAGGTTCTTAACCTGAACTACATTAACGAAGTGGGAAACAGGAACAAACAACTTCGAAGTATAAGCCATACCTTACAAAGTTTAACAGCTTAGATACTACACTTTTAGTTGTACAACATGATACAGACAGCTCTTTGACAGGTTTTTACTGGTTAACTCTTTCATGGCAACTCTTCCCCCAGAACAGAGATCCTTCCTCCATTTCTGTCCTAATTTTTTGTATACCAGAATACAGTGGTAAAGATTAATGCTGAAAACTGTAACCAAACAAAACCCAAACAATAAAATTCCCAAACAGCCCACACTGCAACTCCAGATTGTTTTGCAACTCAAACCACTACTTCTCACATCTACAGTTTTCCACAGTTGCTGTTCCCATTTTCTGGAGTGTCATGAGGGTGAAATGTTATGCGATTCCTGGATCTTCTACAAATGTTCAGTAAGCAGTGAAAATTTTACCAGTGTGGAAGCCATTGTCTGATGTGTAAAAGATGTATGTGTTGTCTAATTCTCCATTCACTTCCAGTTTCTTCACTAGTTTCTCTATCAGGTCATCTACTGACAGCAGAGTTTGCCACCTATACAGAAACAAAGTAATTCATATTACAGTATGAAAAAATTAGAATAATTCTGACTGCAAGTGGGGCATTCGTATTCTGCTTCAAGTCAGTGTACACACAGTAAGTAGATTATTTTGCTTGCAAATTCTGAAAACAAACTTCATAGATTACTACACTGTACTATTTGAGGCTGCAATTTAAGATAGAAATAGACTGTTTGTCTTCAGTTCTTGTTGATTTTATTCTATGGTGTCTGAGAAAGACAAAATGCCGATTACTTCTTATCTGGAGACAGTCAAGACCAACTTTGAAGCCACACAGTGGCAAAGAATCAGAGTTATCTCCTGCAAGGTCACTTGTTATTAGTTCTTTATATCTAGTTTTTCATATTAAAATACAAGACTGTCATGGATTTTATTGTCTATATGGGATCCTTTCTGCTTGAAAACTACATCAGCTATTTTCTATTACTCATGCAATATCAGGGTCCATTATCGCAGTGTGTCTAAAGCCTTGAACAGCTACAAGCTATTCTTTCCTTTGTCATGGGGTCTGCCATCGAGAGAAGTGACTGCTGCTGATAAGTCAATAACAAGCCTCCACAGACTAGTATTATGCTGAATTAACTACAGTTATTCAATTCTTGGATCCTGTTGTCTCCAGGCTTAATTTAAGATTTTGTTGCATAATTTTACCTTCATGTTTTATAAAGCAAGAGCCTGAAAAAACTTGGTTTTCCATCTCCAAAGTGACAAGCGAATGCCTGATAACTGCTCAAAATGGAGTTTAACACTTAAAGTTAAGCTAATGTTTGTTTCAGAGCTTTTAAAGAAAATACACCTACAGTGTATTTTTACAGTGTCAACAAATACCTTTCCTTTCTATTAAAAAGAGGGAACAAGCTGCATCTTCACGTTACTCCCCACATCCCCTTTTACAAAAAGGGAGCCAGCATCCGCCTTGGCCAGGCAGGTATTCCCACGTAAAAAAAGATCATAGACTGAGAGCCAAGGTTAACAAATCAGATTAGCTGGCAGATAAATCGATCACATTTGATGTACATCACGTAAGAATTCAAGTGAAGTAGAAGGTAAGGTCATTTTTTATGAAAACCTGTCGCGTACTGAAAGAGAAGCAGTAGAGACACCCAGCATGACTGGTCTTTTTTATGATAAATGATGGCAGCATTTGGGAGCAAAATATTTCTGAAGTCAATGACAAGTTTCTTTGCAAAAAGTAAACCAAAAGTCATGTCTGCCGAGACAGATGCCAGAGAATTATTACACGTAATTTGACATCTATTATCACACTTATTACAAACCTTCTAAAAAACCACCTTTTCTTTTTTAAAAAATAATAAAAGCTCTGAGTAGAAATCTTAAGCAACAAAAAAATTCTTACCGCTTTCTATAAGCATCATCAAGAAACTGTATTGAAGAGTTAGTCATTGGAGTCTTTGCTTGTCGAATTAACCAATGCTTGTTCTAAAGAAAAAAGACAAGAAGATTAGCATAGGAGAGAAGTACCAGTTTTTATACCTTTCTTAGACCAATTACAACAGAAGTGTTGTTTACGGTAAAACATCCACACGATTCCTGTGAAATAGCGAGGCAATGCTATCAAACTGACCTGACTCCAGTTTTCCCTCTTGGTTCATGTAAAATCTAAGTTGCAAGAGTAAATATATTACAGCTCCATTATGCTCAGCCCTTAGTGAGAAGAAAATAGCTGTGGATGTTTTCAAAGCAGTTTAGGGAAGAAATCTGTGAAAGGAGCTAGGGAAGACTCTCCCAGAGATAAGTCTGATAGCCTGAGACAGGTCTGATGAAAAAAAAAAAAAAAAAAGACTGCAGGATTAAGCAGCATTGTAAGATTGGACTTGGTTGTCAAAGTGAGGTTCTTTTGGGACTAAGATTTGTGAGCATCCCTACGTAGGTAGAGAGATGGGGAGAAACTCTTGCATCAAAAGCAATTTGGACTACCTAATTTATGGACAGACAAGGACAAAGACCTGTAATGGTGCCACTATCAGATTCTTGGTAGCCTATGAACTCAGGGCTGGAGATTACTGAGGGGAGCAGAAACATTACCATTTTATCTGGACTTTTTGACTCCACAACAAGAGCATTTCTTTTGCTGAAGCATTAATGGTTCTTCTAGCCGCATCCCCAACTTCCAGAAACAGCCCCTCCCTTTCTCCCTTCACCCATCCCCCCAAAGTAACAGAGATGATCTAACTTATATGAAAAGTGATACTCCCAGATCCTGAAGCACCAGTCTGAACTGGGTCAGCTGCTGTACAAATATACGGGAAGGTCTGTTGTGAACAACTGGAGGGTTAGTATTAGTGGGGAGCAGAATAAAGGAGAAAGTCATGTCAATGCAGCTTTACACTTTTTCATTTAGTAGGTCAGAGATGACCCTCTCATCACCCTCAGCTGGAGCCTGCATTTAGTTGGTCACTCCTTTCCATAGAACCTCTATTTATGCAATTCCCCTCCTGTCACAAACGGATGACTGAACAGGCTCAGGCTTAAGGGACTCACAATGAAGTGACTCATATCTCCTGCAATTATTCAGTTCTCCTGTTTTCTGTTCTTGTAGACTGAAGGGAAGATTTTTGGCATGGAGACTTAATACCATGCCCAGTTGATTTTAATTCAGTTGTATTCAGATTTATCTTTTATGGCAGTTGTAAAACAATTCTCTGGAGAGACGCTAAGTCTATCTCAGCAAGAAAACTCACAGCATAATCAAGACCAAACATCTAGGACTTATGCGTTGGTTGAGAGAGGAAAAAGTAGTGAAAGACATCACAAACCCCATCCCCAGCTCAGCAGAAGTTCTTCAGAGGACAAAGGAGCTGGCAGTGTCACTTGTGCACCAGCCACCTTTCACAGAAGGTGGGCTCAGGAGAGGCCCTCCATAAGGCACAGCCATTCTGGGTAACTCAGGCAGATTAGTCACCTAGTGCAGTAAAATCTTCCTCTTCTCTGGAGCATTCTGTTCTTCCGACCTTTTTCTGAAGTTTCAGGAACTTCACACAGCACCTAAACATCTTTGTGGATTTCAATAAAATTCACACTAACTCAGGGTCCTCAAATCTGCTTCCCCATCAGTCCCCGTCAAGTCTCTTTCCCTGGTTACATACAAAGCTGTCCACCAATCCTGCTGCCACCCTATGTCCCATTCTCAAAGTTTAAGAAACCTTGGGACAGCATACCATATCTTGCCAACAGAATCTGAACACAGCTGTGCTCCTGTTTTGCAGGAAAAACACTGCATGCAGGAGAAATACCCGACACGTATCTTAATCAGCTTCTCTCTCAGAATGGCTTAGATAAACCACTCATATGGTTATCAATAGTCCTACTTAGGATACCTATCACTTGATATAGTTCATAGCTGAGGATCCTAAACAGAAATTAAAGTGCGCATCACTGGCCAGAGTCGGACAACAACTTAATCCCTGTTTTTCACGCAGAGATTCTGCCTAGATGGCTCCTTTTAGTACCCCTTGCCCACATACTGTATAAGGAAGGTAGGCAACATTAATTTAGAAATCAAGACTATACAATGCAAGACTGTCTAGCAAGCCTTACGACATCAATGACTTGAGGGTCTGAGCCTACGTACATTTTTATTGCTATTGCAGGAATTCTGCTTGCCCTAGAAAACAGTAAAGCTCAAAGAAGAGTTAGGCTTCAAGACCACAACACTACCAATTACAGAAATGCACACTGTTAGTGACTGGAGCTATTTTGTGTCTAGGAAGAGGGGTAACACTAGTCTGTTCCTATTGTGAAACTTAGTAAAACTGCTGTATCCACAGATATTAACTACCATACATTAAGTAAGTCTGTATTTTGCTTTGTATTATATAGGCACATGCAGAGCTTTTGCTTTTGGTCCACACAAGGGAACTTCCACACTGTATTTTTTGGCTAACTGCTGACTTTGCTGGTCAAATTATTTCTGGGTCACTGTTTTAAAAGCATTCAGTTATTACAGTAATGGAGTCTAAGACAAAGTTAGGGATCCTTTTATGGAGGCAAAAAAAAAAAGTCTGATGCCCACTCCCTAGTTTAAAACTTAACAGGTTGGGCTAAAGTATTCATTACTGCTTGCAGCCCTTTTCTCCCCTTTCATTCATGTTTTTATATCATGCTGATAAGCACATGGTCATTTTGCAAGCTACAATCCTCAGCTACAAACCAAGTTTCACCCTGTATTACATGAGTCACAGTGACCTTAGAAGAGCTATCACCAGACTCCAGATAGGCATTTAGGCAATGGTATCTCTTAAGATTAGGAGCAAATCTTGAAGTGAATCAGCTGAACACTGAATAGTAGTGAGTGCTGTACTTTAAACTAATTGAATCAAAACCACAAAACCTCCTAAGTTAAATATCTCACCAGATTAACTGTTTGCGACTTTCACTTTCACTTACTGGCAAAGTAAGTAGCAGCGGATTAGTCTGAGTTAGACCGTATTTGGCCAAGTTTACTGGCAGTGGAAGGTACTGCCCTGTCACAAGGATGTCTGAGTTTGTAACACTAGGCTCAGCAGTTCTGGTTACAGGTTATTTCAACAAACGAAAGGCAAATCCTCAAAGCCCTTAGTGACCCTGTGCCCTGTGGTTCATGATTTCACAAAGTCCTCTGCTTAGTCTGATACGCTCGTCAACTAGGGGCAGCTTTGCCATGAGCTCAAGTAAGGGACCACCCACCCACATGAGCAGATGTGTGTGGGAAGACAGGGCTCTCGTCACTCTTCACCTGAGCCTTTACATAACACACTACCTTTGTGTTCTCCTGAACATACCAAGAGCAATGAAAGAACATTTTAAGAACTTCCAAACAGTCTGGAAATTGGACAAAGAATTAACTTTTTCCCATTTATCAATCATAATTCCATTGTACTGCCTTATCATTTTTGCCACTACATTTTTTTATTTATAAGATATTGGTATGCAAAAATCTCAAAGTCATAATAAACATATCTTACCCTGAAAGGCTAATTAACTTAACTAAATAACCAGTAGTCATGGTATTAGCTTATTCTTCTCACTGTTTAAACTTAATATGCAAGTCAGGGTCATCATTGCCTACTGCTCTCATAAGCTAGTAGAATAATCTATGCAGATTCTTGCTAGCTAGCTTACCTTTCCATGAATATTAAAATTGCTGTTTCTTGGTGCACTGACATTCTGAAAGCTCTTTGTATACTGTGGAGCAGCTGTCCAAGGGGAATGCGGTGCTGGGGTTGAGATCATCATAAAGAAAGGTTCGAAATTAGATTTATACTCCAAGAAGTCCAATGACATGTTGGCCTGTGAACAGTTTTGTTGGAGAAGAAAAGTCATACCTCCAAAGGAAAACAGCAAGTATTTGAAAAATCCAAACTAGACATTCATAACTTAGAGCTCGGTAGTACTGGGAACATTTAAACTATTTCAGAAACTTATTGCTTGCTCATCTACCAGTGTCCAGAACAGCAGCTTGTGATAAAAAAACCCAAGCGTTCGTGTTAAACAAATAATTTGTCCCACATCTCTGAATGGCTTTCTACTTCAGACCTTTGCATTATTTAGACCTGGAAATCTCATCAAGTTTGTGCTTATTCCAAGTATCAACAAAATCCACGTAAACCCTGCTTTCCTCAAGTAAACTAGAGCTTTCTTTAACACAGTCTGAGTCTTTCTGTTTATATGTTCTGAGTCTTTCTGTTTATAGCGTATGTTCATTCTGTAGCAAGCTCCTAGTTTCTAAGGGGTGCCACGTTTCTGCTGGTGAAGCAGGAGCTCTAGTGAAGGAGAGTGCCAAACTCCACTCACTCGCATCACTTCACTGCACTTTAATTTTCGTTTCAGGCTATACACAATTTCAAGTAGCAAGTTAGAAGAGATTGTGAGTTCCATTTTGGCCTTCCCTTGGTCAGCCTTTGAAATTAAAGCTTCAAAGGTATTACTCACAGATGAGTTCTTCACTATTCAAATCTTGCAACATTTTCCTCTCCTGTCTGATTAGTATACCCCATTTTGGATATTCTTTTCTTTCTCTAGAAGAAGTAATACACTAGGAATTCCCTCCTCTTCCTTCCTCCTAACTTCTACATCTAAGCAAGTGGGGCTGGACTTCAGTTATATGACAACAGAGTAAAGGGAGGATAACTGTGTGAAGTTTGAAGACCTGGTTCAGAAACCAGTATGATGTAGGGAAATTCACAGAGGTAGTCAACTTAAATTTTGTTAGGAGCTTAAACTGCAATATGTCAGGACTGCAGTAGACATATCCAGGTGTTCAGATTCTTAATACCAGACTTCAGTAGCCAGATGTCCTTAGTCAGGACAAGAAAGCTTGTGCATCACACCAAGCAACGCAGGAACTTTGCATTAGCAATTTACTCCTGCACACTGTGCACTGAGTGAATTAAACTCAAACACTAGCTCTGAAATGCTGAATACATGTTGGTAACTACAAGCAGAAGCTAGAATGCAACACACTGAAAATCATAATACACTGCTGTATCAATAGGTAACACACCACAAATAAGAGATTTATGCAGCAATGGACAAAATGCTTACGAGCTGCTGAAGGATCAAAAAAGACTGGTACAATGCCAGTAACAGGATAGTCTCACTTCTGGCTTATCAATTTCATTCTAGCTTTAGACAGTGTAAATCTAAATTTAATCAAACAGCTGTTCAGTACCCTAAGAAATATCACTCAGTGCTGTTCCTAGTAAGCGGCTGTCTATGTTCAGGAACCCACTGGAATGAAACTCATTAGGGTCTCAATGGAAGACTACAAATCGACTGCACGAGAGGACTTCTCAGAATATTCCTGAGTGCTGCATGTGAGCTCCCAGCGCTACCAACTCATACACTGTAACAGCATGTCAAGACTCCAGCTTGGCGGGCAGGGGGAACACTTCCTCTCCCCATCCCTCGCCCCC
>VZTQ01013334.1:0-49713 GCA_013400755.1 Pelecanoides urinatrix | reverse complement strand
TAAAAATAAAAAATATAAAATATAAAAAATAAAACAATTTGTTCCTTTGGCACTTGGAAGTGAAAATAATTCATACAGTCTTAGTTTCTCAGAAAAGTTCTTTATCCTACCTTTGTGTATTTCCTAATAAACTCAAGACAGAGCGGAACCATTCTGTTAAACAGGCCTATTACAAATTCTTTATGCATAGAGCTGATTCCTGAATGCATTGTATTTAGCCAAGACATCATTAATGGCCTCCAGCCTAACATATGGGGCTCCATATAGACCATACCACACCTTGAAACCTAAAAATAAAGAAAGAAACAGGTGCATGTTATCTTATGCAATCTCCAAATTTTTTTTTCCTATCTACAAGAACTTAAAATAATATTCAGTGTTATAGCATACAGCTGCTGGTATAAAGTGTACAGTGGGGTTCTGTGAGCCCAGAAACAGAGGAGTTTCAAACCTTGCTTTATTATCACAAAAGATAATAAACTGGCTACTAGAGTGCCTAACACTTTTCAATTAAGTTTTCTATAATTGGTAAGTAAAAAATCCTCCCCAGTATGACTATGCAGATATTTTTTTCTGTTTATGTTATTATCTGAACCTCTACTCATATTCCAGAGAAAATTTTTGCATTCCACAAAGTGCCATTAGAAAAAAATAGGTGTGAAATAGACAGGTGCCAGAAATGCAGTGATTGTTGGCTGTACCAGAATTTGTCTGGGAAATTAAAGATTTTTCTTGTCAGGCACTTGCAAGGACCAGACTCTGAGGAGTTACAGGGTTTTCTGTATATGCAATTTACATTACATATATAAATATGTAGTTTTTCACATCATATTGTAAGATTATGAAAAATTTAGACAAGAAACCCAAGCTACAACGTTTTTTACTTTAAAGATCTATCAAAGAAATATCAAACTTATAATTATTATTCTCAGCCAGGTATATTTTTAAAAATTAGAATATATATCACAACTACGAAAGACATTTGTAATCAGTCTTTCAAAGACAGGTACTTACAGTAGCAGGAGAAGCAACTTCTAAATCCATTGGTTCAAAAATAAGGCTCATTTGCTGTGACATTGTGATGATCTCTCCACTCATAAGGCACAACTTTTTATTATCATCAAGCACAGTATTCATATTCTCAATCCATACTGCATCCACTGGTCCATCAAAAACCAGCCATTTCCTATCTGGAGTCTGGTTTGCAGAAAATATTTTTAATCAAATATTTGCAATTTATTTTATTATGTTTACTGTAAAATAAATATTTTAGATCTTTGACTTATGAGACACAGCGAGACCATTAATACAAGTTACTACTCATCAGTAACACCTACTGCACACTTACCAGGGAAGTCAATAGGACTCATTTAAGGAATATGGTAGTATCTAAATGTAATATGTCTGCTTTTTACAATATAACCAAATAATCATATGTATTAATCATATTTATTATAGGAAAATACAAAGCAGTTGTGCAGTTCTGCAAATGCTATTAGAGATGGTGAACTTCGCACTGATCAACTTCAATATACTATTAGCTTATTTTATTTAAGTTTATAGAGGTAGAGAGTCCAATACTGCAATCACTAGCAAAAAGTAAAGTGTCCGTCAGGTAGATACATCTTCTGTTATACTCAGTGAAAATACTTCAATGGGCTCTAATGGAAGGTCAGCCATAAGCCACACTCAGACAGCAGTTTCTTCCAAAATAAACATCAAAACGCCCATGTACATAAACAGCACAGATTTGGGCCATAATGAGACAAAATAAGGAATGACAATATGGTAGAAAGATTAAATATTAATTTATTTATAACACAGGCAAACAAGCAAACCAAAAACCCTTTATCTTCACATAACTTCTGAAACACAAATCTTAATTCACCAGCATCCAAAAAGTACCTTGCATGGAGCATACTACAATCAAGCCAAACTGCAGTCTCTGCATTCAAATGATTAAGCATATGAATCCTACAATGGTTGCGTAGACAACATGGAATTAAAATCTAAAATGTATAAATGGAAAAGTCATTTCCCGAAATGCTCTAAGCCTTTTAAGCACTTACTGGGGAAGAAGCAAATGTTCTGAAGCTCACTGCTAGGATGCCATCTGACCATTCATGTGACACTGGATCAAATTGTCCATATAGTTGACCCATTGTTATGGATTTGGGATTTAAAACAGTGATCTGAACTTTGTTTTCTTCCATCAGTCCCTGAAGACACAAAAGTAATAAAATCTGTTAACACCAAACATGCAATTTATTATACCACTTGTTTTATTTTGACTTTTAGTTATATATTATTAAATCTTCATAAAAATTTCATCAGTTTACAGCAGGAAAGACATTACACATATTACATTTAAAAGATGGTTTACTAGTGTCTAAAGATAATTATGCCAACTTTATCATATGTAGTTGGAAATCTAATTTTAATACTGAACAGTGGCTTGATAAATGAAAATGGAATTTTGTTTTGTTTTTTTTTGTTAATGTCAGTGAACTGGAAATTAGGCAGTTAGTTAAGAGACCCAAGTTCTATTCTTACACTTACAGATATTACAACAGGCCAAACCCTTTTGTCTCTCTATCCCATTTTTCCCATGTTTAAGGAATAAATATGACCGCCTTGGTAAATTTCTGAGATTGATGTCAGAATGATGTTACAAAGTTGGTTTGGTTTTTTTGTTTGTTTGTTTGTTTGACCTCAAACCATGTAAAGATATCTAATTTTACTTTTTGATTGAACTTCAACCGATTCTTTCTTCTCTCCTTGTGACTATATATGACATTTAATACTACACACATCAGAGATCAGATGGCTGAAACCACTGTTCTACAGGAATGAATTACAAGAAAAAGTGACAAACCGCAAACACTCATTTGAACACCTACTTTACTATAGCCTTAAAATACAAGAAACAAGTATCCCTGATTTAAGAAAAAACCTCTTTCCTTCCAAAAGTAGCCCTATTGTTTATGAACTTGAACTGAGAAATCAGGAGTTTGACATCATTTCATGCCTGTTCTGACTGCCTTCCTCCCACAGATACACATAATCTTTGATTCCCTTCATGAAATATAAAATGCAGGAATTTTTATTATACTATTTCAAAGGAGATACAAGTATGTTTATTAAAAAGTATGATTACAACTTCTTTTTCTGAAAGTGTGTATTGAATTCCAATTAATTCTAACATACTTTTTTATTTCACCAAAGTGAATATTCAGAGGGAAATGTTATTTAAAGAGAGGGGAAAATGGTTAACAACTTCTTGGAAAGAGTTATAAGCTATGTGAACAGCAAACACACAAGCATGACAAAAATACAATTTAAAAAAAAAACCCTAAGTACAGCAACTTTGTCACAGTTGCCCACCTAAAAAATTAACACACTCTTGCAATGACATAAATTTAGATTTACAACCCAAGACTTGCAAGTACATTACAATTTTCTTTTGTATTATTTCTGTTAGCAGCTTCTTACCTCATTCATCACAAATCTCTCCTTCTGATCTTATTTATCACAATGCCCCCCAGTTATAAAATTTGGATATAGTCCCAATACATCTGCTAGAGTTCCCAGAACTAAACACTAATCGGTTCAGATCAATGAGAATATTTTCTTCAAGATAGTAAAAATACTCCAAAAAAGCAATTTTATCATCATCAAAATGAAATTGTGTTGATTAGCTTGATACCAGTTCTTGGGGGGGGGGCAAGAAGAAATAAGCTCCAATAGGTGTGATGGCCATTAAATTAATCATTAGAGTTGATTGAGAAGGTGAGCTAATAGGAAGAAAATAATCAGATAAACATGTCTTGCTCTACCACGTTAACTTTTTTCCTTAACAAACAAAAATGGGAATGAGCAGACAATGATTCACTGAATTAAAAGGAAAGGCAGAAAGTTAAATATTGTTTTATTGGAGCAACAGGTAGGAACAGAATTTCTCCTACATACCAAAAGCAAAAGCTTCACAATTTAATCTATAATATAGGAAGCAAATAAGTAACAGCTTTTCAAAAGATCATAAGAATAGAGTTCCACCTGATAGCAATACCAATGTAAAAGTCTACCCAGCCTAGTCTTGCTGATATCCACATAAAAATACAAGGTGCCTGCCTGAAAATCACCATTAAGGAAATGAAACAATTTTGCTAAAGTGGTTGGTTGCATGTTTCCAGTCAGCCAGCCTGAAGAAATTCAGTGTCCTGAAGATCACTTATGCTTCATGGTTATTCCTATTTTTCTCTGGAGGTGCCTAGAGTTCACTGAATGGGCCAGTCACCTCACAAGTCTCAAATCCTAAACATTTCATTTCAGAAACAGCTACAAAAGTTCTTTGTATTGCGTTTACATTGCATCCTAGCAGATCAGACTAGACTGAATCTAGAGGTCCTTAGACTACAGAATACTAAAGACAGTAACTATGATTAGATTATTCTGCAAAAGCCTCCACAGCCCAAGTGGCAGGATTCCAGAGATCCCACATGAAACATAAATATTTTGATGCCTTGAATTTGAGCAAGATTTGGTATAGCTATATTACTGGACCACTTAAATGTTCCACAGATAACAATTATTACCCACTTCTCCTATGTCAGGTAAGAAGTTATTTAGCAGAACAGATCTTGGATTTTTTCAGATTCAAAATTTGTCTGAAAAATTGAAATACCTTGGTTTCAAAAATAATCAAAATTTGAGACTATTTAGTTTCTGGGTTTACATGGATTTATTACATTCTTATCAGAAAAACATCAAAACTTTGTATAAGTTTATGAAGCAGATCCATTGTTTCGTGTAGTTCTAAACTGAATAATCTCTGTTAAAAGAGAGTTCAGTAGCTCTCGTGAATAAATTGGAAATCTGGTATAAAACTTTCACAAGGAACAGTTTATCATAAAATTTCAAGTAGCTAATTAATTCCTTATCCAATCCAATCAAGAATTTAGAGAAAATGCCATGTGTAGAAATGCACAAAATGTATGAAATACGTATATTTAAAATTGGGTCATCCTATTTCATGTAAGATTGGAAGTAGAGCTTCTCAATCAAATTCTTTAGCTTTTCCTTATACTTCTAAGTTCCTTAAAGTAAATTCTGTATTCAGTATAAATACTAAAATAGATTTATAAAAATTGTTTGAAAATAAATAAATATTTTATAAAAATATTTTAAATATAAATATTTTATAAAAATGTTTAGATACCTTCTCACATATGTCTCCCAATGCTCCTGCCAGAACTCGATATGCACAGGTTTTTCCCCCAAAAGGCTCTCCAACTATCATAAAGCCGTGACGCACAATCATCATCTCGTATATCTGCAGGATCTTCATAGTAAATACGTCGGTCATTTGCAAATTCATAGCATCACAGTTTGTTTTGATGGCTTCCAATAGGTCACTGTAGTCTGGTTTTGGTAGCTTCACACCGGGAAACAAATCAGAAGTAATACCCTATCCAAACAATTAATTGGAAAGTACACTTATTTTCACAGTAATCTGGTTTGAAACTCATGCAGTCAATCCTTTGTTGACACTAGGTAGACTAATATCTATTTTGAGTAAAATAATTATGAATTTCACATATCACTTTTGTCTGAGCCAAAACTTTGACTGTAATTTACTATTGATATTTATTTCATGTACCTTTTTCATGTTTACCTGAGCACATAGAGAAGGGATTAACTAAGCATATTCTTTCCTGATAAACATTAGCTTTTATTAAACTAGTTTATAAAATTTGCAGTTCAAAAGTGGAGAAAGCGTTTACCTTTTTTCCTCAATAACTGAAAAATAATTAACTGAAATCTAAATTTAAAAGCAAAGATCCTGCAGTTTTGCTTACAACAAAATAAGAAAGATACAGAATAAACTGAAGACATAATAAACGAGAAAAAGAATCTCTGGGCTATCATTTCAATTAGACAGAACTGCTGTATCAACTCAGAAAGCAAAGATTACTAAAAAAACATTCCAAA
The DNA here is from genome assembly GCA_013400755.1 of Pelecanoides urinatrix. Lineage (NCBI taxonomy): Eukaryota > Metazoa > Chordata > Aves > Procellariiformes > Procellariidae > Pelecanoides > Pelecanoides urinatrix. The sequence goes on along the minus strand of VZTQ01013334.1, from coordinate 43,722 downwards.
TAAAACATATTCTTTAGAAATTACAATGACAGCAATTATTGGTGAACTTAGAATCACATTATTTTGACGTTTTTCCTGTTACTATGTATGTTGGTTTCCTTTTACTGTGTGCCTTTGTTCTCTTTTAGCACTGTTAGTTTGCACTGTTAACATATTAATGAGCATACCACATCCTAACCTTAAAGTGTTTGTTTTATTGAAATGTATTAAAATAGATGTTCAACGTTCTGTGCTACCAGGGACATGTTTTACAATTGACTATGACAAAACCAGGGCTTTTCCAATGAAAATAATCATATTTCCCAAGTAGAAATATCAAGCTGTGTTCAAGGTGAGCAGCTTTTCTTGTCTGAAACACATTTGATGTAAAATTTCCATTGGTCATTCATCTCCTGTACTTTTTCTCCACACTCTGTTAAAGAATTAAAGATTTATACACTTGTGCTAGAATATGGTCTTTCTACACCTACTAGATTTTATAACTAAGATAATGAGAGAAAGAAAAAAAAAAAATCTGTTAATCATTTCCTTCTTACAAAATGGGTGACATAAATATGGAGAAATGGAGGAATACCATATTACAAGAAACTATTTATTGTCACAGCATAAGTTGTACTGCTGGGCAAAAGTGTCTTCTCCACAACAGAGCAGGAACAATTTTATAAACAAACCCATTAATAAGGCCCAAAGACTTTATGATAGAATCACAGAATCATAGAATAGTTTGGGTTGGGAGGGACCTTTAAAGGTCATCTAGCCCAACCCCCCTGCTGTGGGCTGGGACATCTTCAACTAGATCAGGTTGCTCAAAGCCCCGTCCAACCTGACCTTGAATGTTTCCAGGGATGGGGCATCTACCACCTCTCTGGGCAACCTGTGCCAGTGTTTCACCGCTCTCATCATAAAAAATTTCTTCCCTACATCTACTCTAAATCTACCCTCTTTTAGTTTAAAACCATTCCCCCTTGTCCTGTCCCAACAGGTCCTGCTAAAAGTTTGTGCCCATCTTTCTTATAAGCCCCCTTTAAGTACTGATAGGCTGCAATAAGGTCTCCCCAAAACCTTCTCTTCTCCAGGCTGAGAGAGTTGGGGTTATTCAGCCTTTCTTCATAGGAGGGGTGTTGCATCCCCCTGATCATTTTTGTGGTCCCCCTCTGGACCCGCTCCAACAGGTCCATGTCTTTCCTTTGCTGAGGGCTCGAGAGCTGGACACAGTACTGCAGGTGGGGTCTCATCAGAGCAGCACAGAGGGGCAGAATCCCCTCCCTCGACCTGCTGGCCACGCTTCTTTTGATGCAGCCCAGGATACGGTTGGCCTTCTGGGCTGCGAGCGCACATTGCCGGCTCATGTCCAGCTTTTCGTCCACCAGTAGCCCTCAAGTTCTCCTTGGCAGGGCTGCTCTCAATCCCTTCATCCCCAAGCCTGTATTGATACCAGGGGTTGACCTGACAGTCCAACCATCAAATCCATACCTCTCCAGTTTAGAGAGAAGGATGTTGTGGGGGACCATGTCAAAGGCCTTACAGAGGTCTAGACAGATGATATCAGTAGCCCTTCCCATGTCCACTGATGTAGTCACTCCATTATAGAAGGCCACTAGGTTGGTCAGGCAGGACTTGCCCTTGGTGAAGCCATGCTGGCTGTCTGAAATCATCTCCCTGTCCTCCATGTGCCTTAGCATAGCTTCCAGGAGGATCTGTTCCATGATCTTCCCAGGCACAGGAATGAGACTGACTGGCCTGTAGTTCCCCGGGTCTTCCTTTCTTCCCTTTTTAAAAATGGGGGTTATGTTTCCCCTTTTCCAGTCAGTGGGAACTTCACCGGACTGCCACAACTTCTCAAATACGATGGATAGTGGCTTAGCAACTTCATCCGTCAGTTCCTTCAGGACCCGCGGATGGATTTCATTTCATGATAGGCCCAATGCAATACACTACAGGATAGTATCACAGGAAAATTTAAGTGTTAAAAATCAAGATTAAAAAATCTGGACAGACTATAAATATTTTAAAACAAAGTGAAGCAGAGTTTTGAGCAAAACAAGATAGAGAAAGCGTGTATCATTTGCATGCTCCTATGTAAACATAGACGAGTTACTGTGTATCTCAAGCCAGATGTACCTGACTACACTGGAGACCTGAACAGGAAGGCAAAACCAGCAAAATGCAAATGAATGAGGGAGGACATGGGTGTTTCCCCATTTCTCTCAAGCGTGATATATAAATTGAGGGAAGAAATTAGTATTTCTCATAATAAAAATGGAAATAATTCTTAAAATCATATTTAAAATTTTAAATTACATTATTACTGCTGAACTTAAATCTTTTCATAATTCTTTCTGTGTCTGATAAGAATTTCAAACAAAGCTACTTTATTCCAGAACTAACAGAATTAGGCTATTACAATTCCCACTTACTCTAGGCCTAACTTACTGTTGACTCCTAAACCTATCCCACAATGGATAACTAATTACAGTGACATTGTGGCATAATACTCATCTGTCAGTGTTTGTCCTTGTAACATGCATCTGTTCTGTACTGACATAATCATCTACTTCAATTCTATTTATTAGCCTTATGTTCCTTAGCCTTCTTTTGCTGTTTACAAGTCGATAATGTGATACTTCCCAGCTTTAACTTATAAAAATTTTCCTGGATTTGGGGTATGCCAACAAGCAAAATATTAGCATGTGCAAGGCTATTTCATCTCTAAAGCAACACACATTTGTTATTCTATCAAAGTGAAAAACATATAGTATTACTTCATAAGTATACTTAGAGTTAATTTATGTACACTAAATTCTTAACATTGCTATTCTTATTCTTAAAGACTGAAACTTAGAGAAACAACAAGTGAAGATGCTTCAATTTTCCCTGACAACTTCCCTAAATTTATCTCCACTCTTTCAAAGCTTAGGAAGAGATGAAATCTCCCTTCATGCTTATGACTTGTTTTCAGGAACAAGTGTGTAATTTAGGTAGAATTTTGATTAGATTACAGTGACAGTGTAGAGACATATGTTCACAGTTTCTTTATTTTTTACATTTTCATGTAACTTTGAGCAAGGCCATAAGGCCATTACCTTTCTGTGCTTCAGACTTCTAAGGCTTTTTCTCAAAATTCCTAAAGGAAAGAGCTTCCATATTACTTTCATGCCCTCATGGGTGTTTTCTTATAGAAATTACCTCATTTTATTGCATTATGAAATTACACAAAAATAAGTATTATGTACTGAAAATATAATTGCAACTAATATGACTGCTAAAATACATCTATTACTGTCCAAAACACCTCATGAGTGTTTTTGATGTTGTGAGTGTATAATTGCACACAAATTCCCATGGCTGTATATGAAGAAACAATTTTTTTCCACGTAAGATCTTTCCATTAATGTTTAAAAGGTACTCACGAATAACAATGTTTTCACAGTTTCCAAACATACACCAGCCCAGATCCTTTCTTTTTCTAACAGGACACAGAAAGCTCACAACTACCAAAGAAGATTGCAAACTTTTCCTAACAAAGTTGACAGCTCACATTTGTGTTGGGCACGTCTGGTTCAATCAGAGGTATATTAAACACGCATATCCTGCGGTAACACATTAGAAGTCCAATCCAAATGGTACATATTAGAACACAGACTGATTGTGTTAGTGCATCCTGTAAATCAGGGAAGCAAGTTACAGAGCATTTTCTCCAGCTCAGTTCCATATTGACTCAGGACAAGAACGAATGTGGGCCACTTAGTCTATTTATTATTTTGCATGTTTTAAATGAAAATCCAAATTTTCTCTTATAAAAAGGAGACTATTAGTACCTACCTATTTCATAAGAATACCTATAAGGTACTCTGAAATCTTGAATACACGATATATAAAAATAGTATGTTACCATTTCAAACTGTAGACTTGGAAGAAACTTTCATTGGTCTAAACTATCAAAACCCAAATGCTCACTATATTTGCTAGGAAGGAACAGTTAAGACTAAGTTTTAAAATAATTACAGGCTAGATTAAAGAAGTCTTTGGTCCATGTCTCTGATAAGCCAGTTATATAATATTTTCATCAATTAGTATTTTTAGCAAGCTCTTTACATTACTAAAAATCTGTATGTTTTCTACCTCAAAAAGTGGTAAATCATGAGACAAGAATTTAGGCAGGTTGACATCTCTAATGGATCTAAGGAGCAAAATTTCTTCATCTTCCAATGGATATTTCAGCTAAAAAATATAAAAAATAATGTTAGTTAATTTTTATAGTTTCAAAAAACAGATGTTAAAATTGCCTGTTTTACTGAACAGCTCCTGTTGTGCAACTATGTAATTATTTTGGCAGGTTCAGGTCCACTGATAACAACACATGTTCTGGATGTATGGTTATACATTCAGATCAAAGTGTTTGTAGTAGGTTTCTATTTCAGGCCAAGACAATTTCACTTTAGTTTATGCCCAGTAATGGGTGTTACTATAAATTTGATATGACATTTTTTCCTAAATCATTGATTTTTTGCTTTCTAAGATGTATTCCTTTTCTTCCTAAGTAGGATAATTTTCCCTACTTTGACATAAAACTTCTGCCTTCAGCAAAGTGGAAATTCTAAAAGCTTGCATATAGGTGTCTCTCCCAGATTATTAAAAAAAAAAATTTAAAAACTATATGTGCCTCTCTTACCACAATACATAGCTTAGCTATTGATTTGGGGGTTTGTAGGGGTTTTTTTGTAATAGTAGGATTATAGGTTGAAAAAAAATTGGAATGGAAGAGAATTATAAATTGTACTAGTCTACCTAAATAAAAATAACTGAATTAATAAAACAACAGCCTAGTTTCTCAGTAAAAATGTATTCATTCATCCACAATGCAAGCCAAAACAAAATATTACATCATACACCATTTTTCTTAAAGATAATAGTGTGATCAAAGTCACACATGGCAGATATTAGCCAGTGTGTTACTGGAAAGGGTTCACATACTATAGCAAAGGCATCTGAACCTGCCAAGAAAAGCAGAGCAAAGCAGTGGCCAACATGCCAAACAACTCTGTAAATTTGCATTTCACTAGAATTCTTGAAAGATAATCAGCACGCTTAATGGGCATGTCATTCAGTGACAAGTGGCATGGTGAATGGCCCGGTAGCTTTATCTCTTCTTGACTTTCCTCAGCTTATGCCCTAATACATACCCTTTTTTTTTTCCACAGGTATCACAGGATGAAATTTTAAACATTATGTAGAATAGTGTACCTTCTGTTACGAAAGAGGCACATTACTAAGTTATTGGATGACAAAGAAAATTTTAAAAATTATTTACCTTCAGGTTGCCAGCAGCAGTAAGTACTGACTTCACAGCTCTCATTCCATAATCATAATGGTGCTGAGAAGACAACTGCTCTGAACACAGACGATACGTAGCTACAATCTTTACAGATAGAGGTCGAGCAGTAACAAAACCACAGGAATACAGAACAATCTCTGCAATCATGGCATAATCAGGAACCATCATAGCTACTGTTCTAAAGAGAGCCTATTAAACATATTTATGAAAAATCACATCAGAAAAAATTATACCACATTATTATATACAACTTTTTTCTACAATTACATAAAATTGTATTTTTGTCATTATTTCATTAATACAGTGACAGCCAATTAAATTTAACTATCATAATTATGACTACAATATATTTAATGGCTTTCCATAAACGCTTAGAAATACTTTATTTTCCATTGTGACAATTCATGGTTGTAGGTCTTCTTCATTCAAGATTAACAACAAACACATAAAACATCACAAGCTCTAGAAGGAATAAGGGAGTGCAATACAACAACCACAAATAAGTTCATGCTGTTACACTCCTATTAGCATTGTTTAGCTGCAACCTATGCTTCAGTTTTACCATTGTTCTACTGAACAAGCATCAGAATACTTTCAAACAGACAAAACCTTCACTCCTTTTCATATGCTACCAGAAAGTTTTTTAAATTATCCTCTCTCATCTATACAAGTAGTATTTTTGAATCTTGTATTCATACTATGTGTTACTGAGTAAGCTTCGCAGACAGTTCTGGGAAATAGTTACAAAGACTTCACTTTTCTACATTTTTATTAATTTATCAATATATTTGCTCAGATTTAATCTTCTTTCTATGGACACAGGACAAATGTATTTAAAGGGTAAGAAAGGATGTAGCACTCTCGTAACAATCATTCAATAATAAACAGAACAGAAATCTCTTATATTAAAAACACCACAAGTCCCTTCAGATCAAACCAAATCATTTGTCAGAAAAAAAAACCAAATTAATAAAACCCCAAATTTTTATTCAATATTAAGATATTATTCACTGCTTGTACACTATAAAGTTTTCCTTTTAATTTTTGAACTTCCAGGTGCTTAGCCAAGAAACACATTAAGTTGAGGGTGTTTTTAACTTTTTTTCACCCTGACAGTCAAACCTTGAATCAAGCAACCACTTCCTCACATTTTAAAATTTAATTTATTCCTATTTTTCAATCTAATTATAATTTTAATTTTTTTTCTTCTGAGAGATGATTTTTACACTAGTGTAATAAAAAACTGAAAGTAACCAATATTAAATATTCTTAATAATTTCTGTATTTGTCAAAGTTGTTTGGTTTTGTTTTGTTTTTTACTTTCTGTATTAGCTACTAAAAGTAATAAAATGACAAGTGTTGTAATACCTTAAGATTATCAGGAAGCTCTGAACGCCCAGCATAACCAGGATTCATGGTAATGAAGACAGCACATGTAGGGTTCAGTTTCAGTTCAGTTCCTTCAAATACTATTAAATCAGATCCTGAATTAATGCCTATGGAGAAATAAAAACTAATGGCATTGCTGGGCCGGTTTTGTTGCATCTTTATTCTTTGTCATGTGCAAGTGAAAGATATGATTAATATAACAGGTTACCTCTTTGGATAGTAAAAATCTGCTGAGCAACCACAGAGAGTACTTCCAAATCAATCCTGTTGAATTCATCAAAGCAAGCCCATGCCCCACAAGACAATAAACCCTAGAAGAGACAGACATATGACTAATTAATAGGTAATTACTTATTTTGGACATGCTGGCCAAAATAATTCTGCACTAAGAAAAAGTTTTAATGTGCAAAGAAAGGACTTCTATCCATGATCCAGAGCACTAACTTCTAAACAAAATCACGCCAGATAGAATTTGTTTCAAAAAGAATTACAGAAATTTAAAAAATGTTTGCTTGTTTAAAAAAAAAAAAAAGGACCAAAAACCTGTACAAACTAATCCAAAATCCTAATGCTTCTGTCATATACAAAGTGCCTGTCAAATACACACATTTTGCATGTTTTACCTTTATAATGGACAAGGGGGAAGATTTCAGCACTAAACAAGTCTCCAGAAAACCTACTCTTCTGCATCTATGCTAACAGAGTTCACAGTGGAAAAAGGCAATGTAAGGACTTCTGCACAGCTAAAATTAACCGTCTGGTTATGGCATACCATGTTACCTAAAGTGCAACTAAAAAATAAATTCTCTTTTCCTACAGTTCTGGTTAATTCATAGGTCTTTTCTGACATATGCTCCCAAATGCTACTGTACCATCTCAGTAGTCTTTCAATAGCATCTCATGCTTTGTTAACAGTAATTCTAAAATTCCCATTCAAGACAGTATTTTGTTTTCATCATTCTAAATAAAAACTCTTAATTTAGCTTATTTTGGTGAACTTTCATCATGTTGAATTTTAAAGATAAATTGCATCATTCCAAAGCCACCTCTGACTGAGAAGGTAAGAATAATGCCAGGGAGGAAATCATACTTGCTCTGTTTTTGTATCATTTCAGTCCAAACCAGGACTCTGGGCTATAAGACACAGATGTCTATTCAGGACAGATTTTCATAATACAGAGCTGTCTACTCAGGCTAATATCGAAATGTTTGATTTGTATACCAGCTTATTTAGACTTTAGATTAAACTTCAAGTCCCCTACAATTTGCAATCAGCTATTAAAAATGTACTCATTGAAATAGCATCTATGTTGCCTATTTAAAGCAAATAAAATCATCATGGTATATTTCATTTTCAAAGCACAGAAAAAACATTTTGATATCTTGATTGGATTCTTACTTACGGTAAGACCTATCTGCACAGTACTGGCATTATATAGCGGTCTGGAAGTGGAGAAAGTTACATTTACAATACCTTAAGACCACTTCAAGTGCGAAAATAATTAAAGGACTTTAATGTAATTGAGAATATGACCCTCAAGATTTATCCACACCTTAAAAAATTTTCCTAATGCAAGGTAATCCAATCCATCCGAACAATTGAAAACCACACACTGTTTAGCTACAGCCTTTGCTAAATCTTTTGTAGTTTCTGTTTTTCCCGTTCCAGCAGGACCTTCAGGGGCACCTCCAAGATGTAAGTGTAGTGCACCAAATAGGGTTCTGAAAACAAAATAATAGAAAAAAAAAATTGTACAAATTTTTATGCTATTTTTCCAGCTGCTCTAACTTTTACCAGAAACTTCAAAAAATTTGTTTCATGCTTGCATTTTCCTATGATGATACAGTTTACTTGCTTCTGGCCAGCTGTAGTTTACAAACATGTAGTAAAGTATGAAGTTTACTAGAACTTTACCATGGAGAATAGCTTGCTTTCCACTTTCTAAATCTAAATCTTCTTGTAATTTATCACTAATTATAGTGTCACAAAAGAATAATTTTATGACAAATTTAAATTAAAATGCTCATACAGGACCAATTCTATTGCACCAAAAGAAATGTATCCTATTCTAATTATGCCTATTAGAACATGAAAAATACAATTCTGGAGTCATCTCTTCTCAGGACTAATTAAAATATCTCAACTAAATAAATTCTTGCTAATACAGTACATTTAGTAACTTGCAGTTTTACCTGTAGCATCTGTCTGTAAGTGGAGTAATAACCAGCCTAGGGGTATTGCCAAGATATTCATATCCATACCTCAGTCCAGCATTGATCATCTTTGTTTCTAGATGCCCTTCCTAAGAAAAAAGGCATTAATTTTATAGATTAAAGAAACAATTTTTAAAAACCCCACACCCACAACTCAACACTATTTTTCAAGTTCCTAAAGAGGTCTGATGCTGTTAGAAACAACTACATGGCAGACTACTGATTACTCCAAGACACTAGTTTCAATGTGACTCAAACAAACAAAAAAAAAAATTGCCAATTAATGGATACTACTAAAGTATCAACACATTTTTTTACATTAACTGTTATCTAAAAAAAGATCCTACTAACCATATTGCAGAGTAAAACTGTCTTGTGTAGCTATTTAGAAAGTTAACAGACTTTCTAAAAGGTAAACAGAAGTAATCATGAACAATAGCTGTAGTTATGGTCAATCTGATGACTCTGATATGGCAATGTATGATCCCTACATATACGTTTTTTTTAATTTCACATGCAATGTCTTCTGTATTATGGGAAATCTTGTCCTGATGAATGTAAAATATTGTATCCTACCACTATCCAGTATAAACATTGTTATTTTGCCAACAAATGTAATGCACAAATGAAATAATATTGACAATGAGTCAGATTAAAGCCTCTAATTGAAAATTGTCATCCCTATAGCATTCTCTATCCTGCAGAATCAGAAAACCAAAATATAGCCTTTGAGTGAACAAATTTTGTCTGTAACCCCCTCCACAAATTCAGCAAATGTAATGAGACTCAGCAGTGATGAAAAAAGTAATTTTAATTAAAAATTGTTTGCGTCTGCCTACTGGCCATTCTAGTTAGCAATCCATAAAATGACTGGTTATAGGTATTCTCTTATCAACAGAAATTCTCATAGTAGCGAAACCATTCTCTGCATCAGCAAGCAAGCAGAAATTGAAAAGCTGTGAACAGAAATTACCTTCTAATAGGATTGAGAGGTATCACTTACCTCCCAGTAGTACCTGAGCTGACTTAACCATTCAAAGTCACTCTCATCTTTGACTTTCTTGCTTACTAGAGATGCAAGAACATCCCTAGCATGAACATCAAGCACAACAAGTGCTCCTAGAGTCACTCGATTCTGCTTAGACAGCTCTCCTCGCACCAAGGTGACAATGTCCTCAATCTGTCTATTATTTTGTTCCAGAAAATCCTCTAGCGCCTGCAAAAATTTTTAGAAGTTAAGAAGTTGTATGTCTAGTCTAAGGTGTGATTATTTTTTCTTATATTATTTTTATTTCTCTGTATTAAAAAGTTCCTTCTCACTATAATAGTAGTACAATTTCCTTCATTCACTGGTAGTTCAACCGGAGGTTTGTTTTGGGTTTTTTTTTTTCTATTTTTACAGAACCATATGTGAAACATCAATGATACATATCTGGAAACAAAACAGCATATACTATTTTATTCCTGGAACACAGGAAATAGTCCTTATTTTTAAATATATTTCACATTAAGGAAAGGAAAATGCCACACATGTTTTGAAGATCCACTTATATGTATACAATACACTTTCTATGGTTAAGGGACACTATCACACTAGAAAAACACCTTTATGTCCTACCACAGTTATAAACGATAACACATCTATAATTCAAAAAAGTTAACAAGAAAATGCATTTTTCTGCAATTTTTCAGTTTATTGACTTTTGGTTATAGTCTGTGTTCAGTTAGCTTGATCATTTCTTTTACACAGTAATTGATAGTTTCTTTCATGCTAATAAATTGCTGGTAAACAGGAAAGGCCTGATTAAGGAAAGCACTTGTATCATGACAGTACTTAGATGTGATGAAGTGCCTTACTGAATTGAAATATAAAAGTGGGAATTAACCTTAGTAATACATTCACACCAAAGCATGTTTCTATAGAGGAACGGCTTCTATTTGTCTCGAAAAAAACTTATCTAGGCCTGTTTTAGATCTTTCTCCCTGCTAGCCTGCTGCTCATCTTCAAACATGCTGGCACTGGTAACCCTCAATAGATTATGATGATTTTGAGGTCTCTCATCTCAGATAGTTTGGATAATCATCTTAGTAGGACTTATTTTTATTTATGAGAATAAAGCAGTAAACAGAGTTCAAAAGCAGTTCAATTTCTACAGCGTTGCATTAGAAGTTCTGACCAGGACAAAATCTGAAATATCTCGCTGAAGTCAGGGATAATAACTCACTTGCTTACCACCAAGTTTTCCTCAGCAAACATAAGATATCAGTTGAGGCACAGAATATGTCAACTTCTATATCAGTAACATTCCTTGGTGCTATCCTTCTGACCTATGACTGTATTTCACTGAAAATGCACATGGTCCACAAGACAATGCTCTCAAAATTTATGAAACACCTTTGTTTCTGTATAGCATCTTAGTTCGTTATTTGGTTTTAATAAGAAATTTGCACCTTTGATACAAAGGTACAACAGTCATTTGTTAGAAACAATTAACTCAAAAATGTTTGAAAGGGAGCATGTGTATGCATGTGCATGCATGTGTGAACACATATTTAATATTAATCAGTGACTTAAATATTTAATATTAACCAGTGACTTAAATGATATTGGCATCCTGTCCCAGAAAACACTGAAGTGCTTCAGGCAGAATGCAGTACTTTTGGCCTCTCACATGGTCATTGATTGCCTGCCATGTTTCTTATGCTTTAGTATATGACATAGGAATGGAAAAGAGAAAGAACATTGAAGGCTGTAAGACTGAGAGTTCTCCCTGCCACAGATTTGTGACAGATTGTCAGGGGATGCAAATGCCTCTCCACTGCTTCACTACATACAAGCCCCTTTCCACAGCAGAATGAAGATTCTTGGGCTGAAGCCAGATAAGCAGAATTCCCATTACAACAGAATTCAAGTGAAAGCTACAGGAAGGACAGGTTTCCCTGCATGCCCACGTACAGAAAAGGCTTGATACAGAGCAGCACAAGAGCTTTTGTCTAGGCTCAGAATTCTGTAACAAACATTTCCGAAACCAAATTAATTTAACACTTGCTTAACTTCCTCTTTTATTCACTAACAACATTAACTACAGATACCTACTACTTAAGGTGAGGTTGGCTTTCTTTTTTTTTTTAATCTAAAATCTCTAAGATTAGAATTCCTGTCTCTCCTTCCTGAAAATCCTTCACCAATTGAGGATAAATAGTGCAGAGTATGTAGAATACTTATTTCTTTCCCCAGGAAACTGAGGATCTCCTTTATTACTGGGAAAAGAAAATATTTTCAAATCTTTTTCAAATCTTCCAATTTGTTGCAATACAAGATTTACTCCTTGTATTAGCAGATAATGTCCTCTTCTTCCTTTACTTCTCTCTTCCAAGACTCTCAGAAGCTTCTTATTTAATATTGCATTATATCAATTTGACGTAAATTTAAATTCAAAATATTCTTACCATTTGGCCATTTCTAATAGACATCTGCACTTGCATTGTCCAGAAAGTCTGGGACACACAAAGAACTGTTTGTCCAGGCCACTCTCTTACCCAATTAACACGTGGAGTTTTTGGATAATCTTCAAGTGCATCCCCAATGACCTAGACAGGAAAAAGCACACTATAACTACATGTGAAAACAGGTAATGTTCAGCTTTAGAATTAATTTAGGTTAGGTTGGATTACCGAGAATAAAAAATAAATCAGGGTCTAAATTCAGCCTCAAATTCAACCCTATAATACTGAAATCTTGCAAGCAAATCTCTCAACAAAGCTCAAAAAAACACCAAAATGTCATAATATGAATGATCACACAAAATTTCTGAAGAGTTATTTCACAACACAATTCTAAAATTATTCTTGCCATCAGATACTTAAAATTTTCTACCTTCATCTACAATGAAACTAGAAAACAAGTACAAACGCAATTTACTTAGAAGTAATATTGCAAACTGGAAGTTTTTTCATCTATTCATTCTAGTAAAAACCCAGAGCTTTTAATTTTGCAGATCATATTATTTAAACTTATACCTAACTTCAAATGTATTTTCTAATAATAGAATGATTAACCTGGTTCTAGCGCCACTCAAGGATAATCCCAACAATTCCAGTGCAAGTTTTGATTTCGTTGGGATCATCCTTGATAACAATCCATACACACAACAGCATCAATAAAAAAGACAACAGAGATGGTTAAATATATGACACAACAATGAGACACTGTAAAGACTAGAATGATACAATGTGAAAAGAGTCAAAGGTCTTGATTAGGTAGCCATAATTAAGAGGAACTTTAAAAAAAAATGCGAGCAATCTTTCAGTTTACTCTTGTCCCATAATATCACATCAAGTAGAGAACAATCTCTGGCAAAAGAATCCTTGGCGCAAATGTTTTTGACTCTACTATTTAATTTTAAAGAATTTTAGACAATTTTAGAACCAGAAATTAACACCAGAACAAAAAAAAAAAAAAAAAGATATAACCTTTAAAGACTGAATTAATTGTTTTAATGTTCATGCTACATTCAAAGAATAAAAAGTGATTCCAGTATATGTCAATGTTTACTAAAGAAATCAGTGCTGAATGACATTAGCCTAGAAAATAAGAGGTTAGGACTTGTTACCTTGTGGACAGACTTCAGCATAGCTGCCTCCAGTTCAACCAGCCATTTTTCAACTTGACCTCTAGCTTCTGATGTCGAGATTGTCTCTATGAGTTCCACAGTCTCTCCTTCACTACTTTTAATGTGTGTAATATCTAATACATCAGTAAATTCCACACTTGCAATTCCCTCAAAACACTTCTTCAAGTGAGGTTGTACTCTAGAAAACAAAACTAGTATTAAACAGCTTCTGACAATTTTTTTCTTGCCAATACTACCAGAGAGATCTAATTTTTTTAAAAAAAGATTTCTAATAATTTACTTAAAAGATTATTTTAAGTTTATTCAAAAACGAGTTTATCTTCAACCATAATTCTTGTGTAGTACCCCCTGCAAGATGCCTACCACAGTATTTTTTGAAGATCATTTTAAATATGTAAAATATTACTTATAGTCTCTGCAACATATAAACTAGTAAGGATAAACAAGTATTCTTTCTTTAACTGCTAATCCACATACAATACATAAAATTCCATTATTTATACCTTCCCAGCAAACTATAGTTAACATTAAGGAATTCGAGTAAAGTAACCAAGTACAACCTTAACACAATAGCTTGTAATAAATAATAAAAAAAAACCCTTTAAGATTTTTTTCCCTCAAAAGATCTCTTGCCCTGCTCATTGCATTGTATGAACAGTTCTCTGTGACTGAGCTGGCATTTTATTATTAATTTTCGTTCTTATTTTTGCATGACCTTGCACTGTATTCATTGCACACTATCAAGTCTGGATGCATATGAGGAATGAAACCCCAGTTCCTCTGCTTATAGGAAAGGCTGTATTGCTTAACAAGATCGCTCCTGCAGCAATCTTCATAGAGTTAATTCCACTCAGTATAAGAAGGACTTGTACTTTTTGCAGTTTAATCCTGAATGAGGTTGGGGAATAGAAATCCTAGTAGAAATCCTTTGCCGTTAAAACACGGCAAAAAACTTCCGAAATACTTTAATAAGGACTGCCTCTAGAAAGATAAAACTCAAGTCAGCTGTACACAGGTTCCATCTGATATTCAATTTTCTACTAGGAAAAACCAGGTATGATAATTTCACCAAGAATTACTATGTGGACTTCTGATTCTTCTGAAAACCAGTGTATGGAAGTTTTAGTTTAGGAAACAGAAGTTACTTCAGTTACCCATATTAAAAATTACTCTGCGTTCACCTACCATAAAATCTAACCAAGTAGATATTTAATACCATAACTGTCAGTGAGAAAAAAGAGAGTTCTGGGCTCAGAGAAACAGTATGACAAGCCTATCTGCACACAGTGTGAGTCATAAATACATCTATTAAATATTACTATACCGAGTAGGATCTTTGGTTTCTGAAAGAATCTCAAGGAGTTCATCATTAGACAAAAAAAAGAATCTGGGGAAAAACAAGCGCTTCTTCTCTAGGTATTCATTAAGTCCCTTGAGAATTAGCTCCAGAAGTTCATTGCACTTCTTCAGTTTTTCCAACATCTTGTCTATTATTACTACTGTCAGCACACGTTTGTCCTGGAAAAGAAATTATTCCAGATAAAAATGTTAATGCCTTCTCAAGTAAATCACCACACAGCACTGCAAGAACTCTTAAGCAAAATGTATCTTTAAGTAAATTAAAGTAAATTTTTCAAAACATAAACTTATTTTTGAAAATAATTCAAAACAGGATCAATTCATCAAACAGCACAACTCCCATCATTCTGTTGGAGCAACATTAATTTACACTGGCTATTCAATTGGATTATGTAATTAAGCAAGACAATTAAAACATTTTGATGGATTTTTAAAAGTGTACTTTTATGACAACAGTGCAGTCACACATTTTAAGTGGTAATCATCTATCAGAGTTCAATGTAAAAAAAAGATCTTTCCTTCCACATAAAATATACAAATATATACACGAGATTATAAGTATTGAGATGGCAAAGTTGTATGTAGGCAACACTGACACTTCAGTACTAACACTAACTAGTAATATGATCTAAAAAAAGGTCTTTTCTGATCCTAATATGTTTAATAGCTAAATACATGTTTAAAGATTTTTGCAAGCAAAACGTGAAAAGTTATACTTGCTTTAAGAATATAATTTTTTTTTTTTTTTTTTTACGATAGCACCTGAATAAGATCTGTCAAGACACACTATGGGATAAACACTGGGTTTCTTATATTTATACACTGTGTAGATGACAAAATACATTGTATTGTGTTTGCATAGCAAGGTTTTGGTAGCAGGGGGGATTACAGGGTGGCTTCTGTGAGAAGCTGCTAGAAGCTTCCCCTATGTTCGATACAGCCAGTGCCAGCCAGCTCCAAGACTCACCCGCCGCTGGCCAAGGCCGAGCCCATCAGCGACGGTGGTAGCACCTCTGTGATAACATACTTAAGAAGGGGAAAAAAACTACTCAATTGCAGCCAGTGAGAATATGTGAGAGGAACAACTCTGCAGACACCAAGGTCAGTGAATAAGGAGGGGGAGAAGGAGCAGAGGTTCCCCTGCAGCCCATGGTGAAGACCGTGATGAGGCAGGCTGTCCCCCTGCAGCCCATGGAGGTTAACGGTGGAGCAGATATCCACCTGCAGCCCGTGGAGGACCCCACGCCCGTGAAGGTGGATGCCCAAAGGAGGCTGTGACCTGGTGCGAAGCCCGGGCTGGAGCAGGCTCCTGGCAGGACCTGTGGACCCATGAAGAGAGGAGCCCACACTGGAGCAGGTTGGCTGGCAGGACTTATGACCCCATGGGGGACCCATGCTGGAGCAGTTCGTGAAGAACTACAGCCCGTGGGAAGGACTCACGTTGGAGAAGTTTGTCCACGCTGGAGCAAGGGAGGAGTGTGAGGAGTCCTCCTGCTGAGGAGGAAGGAGCGGAAGAAACAACATGTGATGAACTGACCGCAACCCCCATTCCCCATCCCCCTGCGCCGTTGGTGGGGGAGGAGGTAGAGAATTTCAGAATAAAATTAAACCTGGGAAGAAGGGTGAGGTGGAAGGAAGGTGTTTTAAGGTTTGTTTTTACTTCTCATTACCCTACTCTGATTTGATTGGTAATAAAATTAAACTAATTTCCCCAAGTCCAGTCTGTTTGCCCATGACAGTAATTAGTGAATGATCTCCCCCTGTCCTTATTTCAACCCACGAGCCTTTAGTTATATTTTCTCTCCCCTGTCCAGCTGAGGAGGGGAGTGACAGAGTGGCTTTGGTGGGCACCTAGCGTTCAGCCAGGATCAACCCACCACATATATATTAAGACATATAGTGCTTTCCAAATTCTTTCTAGTGCTTTCCAAATTAACCTTTCATATTAAATGAATGTAAATGCTTAGAAAACCTACTACATAAGATGAAAATTACCTCAATTAATACAAATACAAAAAAGACCTAAAGGTTGCCAAGCAAAGAAGCTTTAAAGAAATACAGTTGTCTGAACATCAGGTTCTAGCATTTAATATGCCTTAGGACCAATTTATAGCCTAATCATCATCATATTTTTAAATCTTGCTCACCAAGTATAGGGTTTGGGGAGCAAATATTGAAAAGTAGGAAATTATGCAGATTTATGACTGAGGAAGTGTCCTGGTTTCGGCTGGGATAGGGTTAAATTTCTTCCTAGTGCTGTGTTTTGGATTTAGTATGAGAAGAATGTTGATAACATATCGATGTTTTCAGTTGTTGCTGAGTACCCTCCTAATCCAAGGACAGCTCCCATGCCTGCTGACTGAGCTAGGTACACAAGATGGGAGGGAACATAATCAGGACAGCCAGCCCAGCTGGCCAACAGGGTATTCCATACCATGTGACGTCATGCTCAGTATATGAATGGTAGGCGTGTTCCAGAAAGTCCCGATTGCTACTTGGTTATCGGTCAGCGCGGGTGGTGAGCAAATGCATTGTGCATCACTCATTTTGTATATTTTATCATTATCATTATTATTTTCTTTTTTTCTGTTCTATTAAACTGTCTTTATCTCAACCCACGAGTTTTTCTCACTCTTACCCTTCCGATTCTCTCCCCGTCCCGCTGGGGGTGGGGGGAGTGAGTGAGCGGCTGTGTGGTATTTGGCTGCCTGCCAGGTTAAACCACGACAGGAAGTCAAACCAAGCAAATGCTTCTACTCAGTTCCAGTATGGGCTTGGGTTCATCTGTGACTGAATTTATTCTAGTTCAGACTTACGCCAGTACATTAAGTCACTTGTTAACCGTGAACTGATTCAAACCCACTCATGTTGCAATACATAGTGTTCTATAACAACAAAGTCCTGGCAAGGAAATGGAGAGTGATAAATCCCAATTCCCTGCTCCACTTCCCAAAATCTGGAACACAGCTTCTGCCATACCGTCTCCTTTACCACCTAAATCAGACTGCATTTCCCCAGAAGTTGAATGGGGCCAGAAAGACTACAGGTGAGATGGAAACAGAGCTAACCAGAAGTGTTAGTCAACCCTTAGGTCCCCTCTGCTCTGCCCAGTGAGTCCACACCTGTAAGCACACAGCATAGAACACATATGCAGGATTAAAATAAAAAAAGACATGGGTATAACCAACCATAAGAAACACCAATGAGATTGATAGGGAGAATTTCAGACTAGTCAATCTACTGTGGGCTTGTAAGAACTACTGACAGTAACAACAAAGAATACTCCAATAAAGGACAGCAGAAATCAAAGATGTACCCAGACTATTTCCACTAGGAACAGTTTCATCAGAGCCCATTACAAATATAGAATGTCCCACTCAGAAAAGTCCCTGATATGGTTTGCAGAACAACACAGTCTCAGAGCAGAAGCATGGGTGACTCATGTTGCAAGGAACAGATGAGGAGAGACAGGCTAGACTGCTGTGCAAAGCCCAGAAGGTGCAAAAGGCATGTGTAAGAAACAAAACCCTCACAAGATGACTACCCAGATTTGACCCAGTAACCTGACTGCTGTCCAGCTTCAGTTTGGAGAATTTAATAATAAATTCCAAGTTCAGTTTCAGTTCAAAAACTCATAACATTTTGAAATTATTTGCAATGTACATTCAGCTTCCATTCCGTTCCCTGCTCATGTTACACATATACTTCCAATATACTGAAAAAAACACAGAATTGGATGTTTATCTAATTGATCTTCATGGGGGTGCACCTCCCTAATACAATAATCAGTGTTCCTTTGTACATGAAATACATTTACCTTCTGTTACTTGCCTCTTGCATCATATCAAACCAGAACAAACTCAATAACTACATATACTTTTCATCTACACATAGACAATTAAGCTGTCAGCATACAAACATAGTTCATAATTGGTTTTATAAAACAGTTTTTAATCCACACACAACCACATAACTATATGTTGTCAGGAGAAAAAGGTTTTGTTCCCTTTCTTAGCAAATAGAATAAGTGCAAGTGGGAAAGCAAATCAAAGCTGTGTTGCCAGTTTTATAAATGGGATTATTCCTGCTTGTTTTTTCTTTCATATGAGAAAGAAAAAGTCAGGGGGGAAAAAAAAAAAATTATGCTTCAACATAGCAGAACTGTAAATAGGAAATCTAAGACATGAAGAAAAAAAGGTAATGTCCGTCATTCAAAACATCAGTGTAACTTATTTTGTCAGTGACACTCAGTGTCAATTAGGGGAAAAAATGTATCAAGAAAATAGTACAAATCAAGTGTATAAAAATAGTTTGAATACCTTGTTAAAAGACCATCACTAGCTTTAGCTTCTAAATATAATTTTTAACATATCACAGGTTGCAGCCTGGGATTTTTTTTTTCCTTGCCTTTTTTTTTTTCTTTCTTCCCCACAAAGACAGAAAAGCTTCCATATCCTAGATATTTTTTTTAATTTATGGGAAGTAGAAATTAAACCACTAAATAATTTAAGCAATGCACATTAATGAGGGTTAAAATAGATATTCAAAATGAAGGAATAGTATGATTATTCAAATTTGTGATGAAAAGGTAAGCAAATAAAGGAATTTTATAATACACAGCAATTTTATAATACAATGGCATATAAATGCAAAAAAGCATGAACAGACTCAAGTTTGCTTTATGCTTTAAGTAACACCATTCACATAGACTGGGGAAGAGCATTCTTTAAACTATGAAACACAATATTGCATTTGCAGAAACAGAGTGCCATCTTCTGGAAAATAATGCCTACTTGTTTAGCCAAAATCAACTTTAGATTGTTAAACTTCTATTCCGGCATTTACACACTCCTGTACAAACAAAAGATTATTCTTTTTTCTGCCAGTGATAACATATATCACATTCAAAAAATACTTTGTATTTGACTAGCACTGAATATCTGAATTAGAAGATTTTATCAAAACAGATCATTCAGCACACAATGTTCAGAAATATAATACTCAACAAAATTCTGAAATTCTTGCCCTTTTCTATTTTGACCCAATTTCTTCCCCAAAATGAATACTATTGATTTCACAGCTCTATGGGATAAATTCCTGATTTTCTTCTAAATCAGAAGGAAAAAAAAACGGAGAAAAGGGTGTGGGGGGGTGTGTGTGTGTGTATAAAACAGAAGATGAAAAAGAGAGAGAGAGGGAGGAAGAGAAAGGGAAGGAGAAAGAATAAAAAGAGAATAAAAAATGAATAACAACTTTATTTTTAAATGATCAAGCTGAATTGCCAGGAAACTGAGCAAATGTTTCTTTTTGTATACTACACATTTTGTGTATTCCTACATTAAGACTATATCTGCAATTTGAAAAGAGCTCAGACCAAAAGCTTTCAGACTGAGTGAAGATTTTAGCATTTGTCCTAATGACATAAGGGTCTCTGAAAGTTCTGCAAAGGCATGAGATGGATGAAAACAAAGCTTCTAATTTTTTTCTTCAAACAACAACCTTATGTCCCTACCCTGGAAAACAGTGGACCTCATAAATCTTCTCAAGTCTGTTGAATAGTTTAGTAAGCCCAGTTAAAAAAAATATTAAAAATGTAACATCCTACTAGAAATGTCCTTGATATTAGGGAACTTTTTCAGAATTAATGCAGTTTTCTCTAGTCATTATGAGAATCATTAGAATTATTACGTAATAGGATTACCAGAATTACTAGGTAACTCGTTATTCCCAGAGGAACAGAATTTGTAGAGCATGCATTCAAGCCATTGATCATGTAACTGCTGAAGAATCAGCTGTGCCAGTTTCAGACACTTCAGATACTTACTTTTTCCCTTACTAGTACCACCTCTTTGCTAGAAGGTATTCCCCTCTCAGCAGAGTCAGCAGAAGAGGTTGTAGGACTGTTCTTCATTCGGTTAGACTGGCAAATATAGCCAGTCTAACCTGATCCAAGGCTGAGAACATCTAACTACTGAAGCAAAGAGCATTCATATAATCTTATCAATTGATCCCAATAACGGTGCTAACTTCTGGAAATGGTCAAATAAGCAGCAGCTTGGCAAGACAGTAACATTGAACTGCCAGACTGCCAGTGATGGTGTCTGACAACTGTCTTATGTACTGATTTATAGTAGATCAGAATAGTACTTTTGAAGCAAGTTAAATATCTAAACAGTTTAAAGTTATAGAGGCATCTCTATCATTCAATATGCAAATAAACAGCATTTTTCAAAAGGAACAATTGGTGTCAGATTTCATTGATTCACGTCAATTGACCTACAGTGCCAGGATCATCATTGCTATGTTACTTTGTTTTATACACCACTTAATTTTACTCACCAGAATGGCACATGGCCTATGAGAAGAGGTTGGGAGAGCTGGACTTGTTCAGCTTGGTGAAGTGGAAATTAAGGCTACATGTAGCCAGGAACTACGGGAAGGGTAATTGAAAAAAACCAGAGCCAACTTCTCAGCAGTGACAGTTGGGCAACAAGGGGCAACAAGTACAAATCTTTGCGTGGGAGGTTTAGCTTGGACATGAGGAAAAAAATTATTCACTAAGAAGGTACCGCAGCACTGAAGTCTCTGGAGGTAATCTGCAAGAAATCTCTGTCCTTGGAGATTTTTGAGATTTGGCTAAACAAAGTTGTGGCTGACCTGATGTAGTGTTGGTAAAAGTTCTGCTTTTAGAAAGAAGATAGACTAACTGAACTCCAGTGGCCCCTCCCAATCAATGCTTCTATGATTCTATGTGAAAGTTCTACAAAATAATTTTTAAAAGAATCTAAGAAAGGGGGCTAAGATGAAACAGAAAACAGATTACTGTGTTATCAGAAGCAATTTTTTTTTTTGTATATACTACAAATTCACTCTATATTCTTAAAACAGCACTACTTACCTGAAAAACCGATTTCATTAAGTCTTTCCACGTCTTAACCACAGTACTGAATCGTCTGCTTTCCTCAGGCATCTGAGCCATGATGTCAGGAGAACTGAAAATTGGCTCCAAATAAAGCCAAGTAGCCTGAACCTTCAGCCATTCATCCAGGATCTCCTGTACCAACAACAGCTTTCCTTCCCATTCTCTATAAAATAGCATTAGTTCAAATGCATTAATTGATGCTTCCAGTAAAACATTTCCAACAGACTGGTAGGATCTTTTTGGCAATTTGCATATTCAGCAGCAAGTGCAACAGGTATAAGTTTTAAGATTTCAGCAGAATATCATATTCACCTAGCCTGATTTCCTGCATAAAAAAGTCCACATTAATTTCTGCAACTGGATCATCTGTAAGGTTGATTGTAGGATTTCATGATCCAGGTTAATCCAATAAATAGACTAAAGGTATCAGTGAATAAACGTAGCACTTACTTTAGCGTGTAACAGTATCTGTGGATAAATTCACTTCAATTGAGTATGTAATTTGGTTTCTGACATACACCAAAGCCCAGACTACTATTTCTAATTGTTTTCTGAGACAGACAGGCTGATATGGCAAAAGACAGACATGAAAGTAACCTAAATCGCTAAACCAAAAATATGTAGATGTTGTCCTAAAAAGACACGTGGTCTTAATTAAAAGATTTCAATTAGTAAATAGTCCAATGGTTAAGTCACATTTTATTTCTGACTTCAAATTCCAAATGTGGATGTTGAACGCATTTGTCTGATAAGGAGTCTTTCAATATTACTGCACATCACTATGGGAATACAATATTATAATTCAATAGCTATTCAGTCTTTCCTTTTGATAGCTAAATATTCAAGATCCTTTAGTCCGTCATTTTTTCTCAGTCTCCTCAATTTTTCTGTATCATTTTAACACTTCTTGCTATCTCACCAATATCAAACAGGTGTGATAGTATTAGTTCTCCAATGTCATTGGTATTCCTAATTCACTGACACAAGCAATTTGCAAAAAATATATAAAAATAAAATGCTATTTATAATCCTATAACAAGTACATATATTCTCATATATTCTTCTTTCCTGTATAAAAGCAGCGAGTATCATTTTTCACAACTCTCATACCACTGGACAGTACAGACAGAATTATTACAAAAAGTGCATGCTGTTAAAATATATAACGTATAAATGAATCATGGCTATAATTTTCTCAACAGGACACTCATACATGGGCTGCACTGAGTTCTGTAAAATGATACATGTGAAAACATACTTTACTTCTTCCTTCCTTTATTTATCTGCCACAGATTCTAAACAACAGCTAGCTTTGCTTGCATGTACTTTCTCCTCTACCCAAAGTCCCTCTTTCATGTTTTAGGTATTGGTACTTCATCTCTGGTGATTTTGCTTCTACCAAAAGGTAGAGAAAAATGCAGCCTTCCAAGAAGAAAGTTAAGCAGGTCAGTTAATTTGCTTACACCAAAAATACACAAAAATTAACACAAGGAATTTGGAATAATCTCTGGCAACAATCCAGAATTCTACATGCTTTGTTGGGTTATTGAGAAAGCAACCACTGCATAATCGCCTAGATCTCAAAGACGGAAGCAATAGTAATACCTAGTATTATTACAAATACTGTCAGTCACCAAAAAAACTCTGATGAAATTACCATGGTGTGCTTACTCTTTTTACATAGGCAAAACCTACCATTTTACTTTAATAAGGAAGGAACTCTTATACCCTATAATAAGGAAGGAACTCTTATACTGTAGTACAGTATTAATTGGAGAATTAATACCTATTGGAATGTACATGTATGTATATGTACTTATGTGTTCATATTTATTGAGTTCATTATTATTCATTCATTATATGTGCTGAAATCTGAAATAGCATTTTTGCAGGTTAATAGAAATTTGAAGGTATCTATATAGCTAGACAGTTATAGCCAAACTTTAAATTAAAAGATTTTTGGTTCTCCACAATATGGCTACGTTTGGGGGATTTAAGAAGCAAGTAAAGTATTTATTGAGGAAAGAGACAAAATCAGATTAAAATCTATGATCGAAGATGGAAGTATAGAATTTTTAACATACAATGCTAAGTTTTGGAATTTAATTTTCTGCATTAGGGAAAAAAAAAAAAAATCTTTCATCACTTCCCTGAAATTTATCTTGTTTTCATTTTCTTCATCTCCCTTACATAAGCCCTAACATTTTTAGTTGTTGAAGAGCTAAAAGATTCAGTAGCTTTATAATTTAGGTATAAAGTTTAGACTATATTCTCTTAGTCTACAACCTTTCCATCTGTGCCTCAGATATGTTTTACCTGGTAAAACAAAGGTAATCTTATGATGCATCTGGTACCTTAAGTACCAGAGTGCATTAAAAATGTTTTGCAACCTCTCCAATGCATTAGCACTTCCCATATCATTAATTAAAAGTAAAAATCAAGTTTATGGGATTAAGTAGTATGTAGCTGACACGGAACTAAAGCTTTAGCCTTTTAAAATGAGATTAATTCACTGCTTAAGGAGGATAAACAAAAGCATTTGAAGCCCCCACACTTTAGATTAAGCAGAAAAGATTTCTTAGTTGGTAACATTACTTGGTGACTTTATACTAGAAAAAAAAATACCTTATTCTCTTTTCATAATGCTTAATAAATGGAGATCCTCTCATAGTCTGAGTTTTGACAATGTGGTCATCCAGTAACGTCTGAATATCATCTACAGATGACAAAATATGGGTTCCTGTTTCTCTATAGGCAAGAAGAGTGAACTCCATTTGATCCCATTCAGAAATCATTTTCGTTAAAGCTTTCTCAAGTGAATGTTCTTTGCTGGCTGTGTCACTGATGGTCTCAAACTTTTCTAGGAATGGTTCAAGATGCAAGTTAATATATGACAAGACATTTGGGTGTTCAGAAGGAGACAGTGGTAAACCAGCAATTTTTGACATCTCTTCCCAGTGCCTTTCTTGCAAACCAGGATTGCAAATCATCTGGATTAGAGGAATGTGGCATCTGAATTCCTCTACTTTTGATTTAACCTGTCTTGTTATTGCTAATGCATTTGGAGAATCGTGGAAGGTTTTTTCTAGTTTATACAGTCCATGCCAGTAGTTTCCTACATCTACCTCTACTTTGTCTGGATTCACTTCTGAAAATGATCCCTCTGTCCAGTCTTTGTGTTTTCTGTTGAATTCAACAGTCATATCATAGAGACGAAGATATGGAGCAAGAGTATTCTGGATGTTTTTATGCTGAGTGTACTGAGATACTGGCCATCCAAAGGACTCTTCTTCTGAATTAAACTGATCAATCTGTTGAGACAGAAGTGAGGTCTGAAATACAAACAAAGCTGTCCATGATACCAGGTCCTTACCAGAGGGATTAGGGAGGTTTTCTGGTGTCTTCAACAAGCTTCAAATTAAGTTTTGAGTTACCAAACCAGTCTATTATGTAATTGCTGCCGTTGACTGCAGTGAAAGCAATCTTTAACATTAACAGCTCAGCATTCATGCTAGTCAATAGAGGAATATAGTTAGAGATTTAAAATGGTACCTGGGCATTCCTCTATAACTTGCAGTACCATGGAGGCTTTAACAGACAGGAGGTAATAACGAGCATCAGGAATTGCACTTCCAAGAACATAAAAGTATAATTTCTATGCAAACCTACATAAATTCAATCCACTCTTTCACTATGCAAAGTGCTGCCATATTAACTCAAGACCACATAGTAACAAATCACTGTGCTCAGTAAATTTGCAATGTAAATGGCAAATCCTGTAAAAATATTTCATAGCTGAATTAAGAATTATTTTGCCACATCTCAGTAACTGCGTTACTAAGCAAACTGTTGATTCTGATAACACAAATATTAAGAGTTACAATTTATACTATTGGACTAGTTTAGACTATAATCTGTACCTTATCAGCAGCAAGATCCAATTTTGTGTTTAATGCTTGAGCTTTCTTCAAATACCTGTTGACTTCCTGAATATCTCCAAATGTACTAAGTTCTTCAACCTGCTTAGAGTAGCTTTTCAGTTCCTCAACAAATTGTTCACAGCGTATCTAATTAAACATGAAGCAAACACATAATAATTTTTAAAAATCACAATAAATTTCTGTAAAAAGAAGGAATAACTATTCTGATTTGCTATAGTAGGACTCCTTATACTTGCAGAAAATCCAAGACATCCAACATATTTGCACATGATTATCTATTCTACCCAAATTATAGAATTTGCCCTGAATCTTACTGTTATCTGCAGTGATTTTTTGGGCTGACAGACGTGACTTTGGCTTCTATGTCATAGGATATAGTTGGACATAGAAATTTCTACTTTCAGTGATGGACGTAGTCAGCAGACTAATAATAGAAAGCTAAAAATTCCTAGTATATCTCAAATTAAAATAGAATAATAGGATTAATCAAATGACAGACAAAGCTAAACAGTTTCACAAGACAGAGGTGTCTCTTGTCTTAAAGCCACACAGTTCAAGGATAGCTATTTCCTTATATATACAACTCCACAACATATATTTCACATTGAGAATCAGTAGTGGTCCATGTCTGAAACCAAGCATTTAAACTATACAAAGCAATAACATGTTTCAAGATAACAGAGTCTATGCTACACATTTATTTATAACACAGTAACACCAGCTACTTCTTTAAACGTACTGCATAAACATAGAAGTTCACTATCTCAAAATATGTATGATCTAAGACAAAATGATGATGAGACTAAGGAGCACAAGAAAACCAAAGCAGACAGCTACGCAAGGCTGTAACTGTAACAGATCAGCAGCCTGGTAATTAGCAATCCTTGTTGAGAGACCCCATCACTTAGATGATATAACAAACTGTACTGTAAAAGCCTAATAAATATAATGAAAAATTCTAACAGAGATAAAATACATGTAAAGTATAAGAGATTAAAAAATAAAAACAAATAAACCAAACCTGAATCAAGATGCATTTATATTATAAAACTACCTTATTTGACATTATCCTAACAGCACAATCACACTTACAAATTAATGTGGATTTTTTTTTTTTTGAGCTATCATAGAAATTTCACATACTGCCATTGACTCCAAAGGGATCGCTCATGTGCACAAATCAAGCCGTGTACATGTCTTTAAAGGATCTATCTGAATTTTACTATTTCACATACAGACAACTTTCATCAAGAATAATATAAAAACACCTACTTCAAACTTCTTTAAAATATATGGGAAAATAAGAGAGGTTATTTCATCCCTTATTTCATGTCCTATATACCATTCAAAATTAGTAGCTCAAGGATTTTTAAAATAGTGTCATGACAGACCTTAAGACCCTCTTGAAATTGATCTGTTTTTTCTTGAATTATCTTTCTGTGCTCTTCAAAGATATCTGGCATTCGTGCATACCATTGAAAAACATTACTGATCAGTCGAATGTCTGCTGGTGAAAAGCTGACACATTCTATCAGGAAAGGAACACAATTTACAGCATCCACTAATTTCTGCTCCAATTCAAGCATGTCATATTTTTCTATTTTCTGCATACAGGCCTGGGGAATAGAAATTAAAAGGGAAAACATTTTTTAATATAATTTTTGTATAATTTAATGCCAAAATAATGACTGAAATAGTTAAAACAACTTTAAAAGCTTATTTTTAATGAGGAAAATTAAATATAGTTAGAAATACATGTTCTGTTTATTTGGAATGGCATGGTATTAGCCATTTTTACAGCATATAACTTGTTAATACAACTGCCTTACTAGCTATTTTATTGACTAAAACTCAAAAGAATGGGTGAAGCTGTATGCACAAAAGGTTGGACTAATGGAAGCCAATCCAGATAGCCTGTTGTAAGTGTTGCACGTTTGGGAAAGAAAGCATGGTGCTACCAAGGAAAAATTAGTAAAATAACTACAAGAGAAAAGAAGGACAGACTTCAGAAAGGGAAACACTGGATGGCCAATGTAAGAGTAGGTCTTCCCTAGCAGTAAGAATATAAGGAATATAGACAGCCACTGTACTGCTCATTGTGATTAAAATTAAAATTACGTTGTTCATTCAGATCTCGAGAGCTGGTAGTAAACTGCGTTGATACATGTAGCATTCTGTATGGTACTCAGAACAGCAACACAGCCCAGTTTAAACAATAATCCATAACGAAGCACTCTGAAAGCCTCTTAACAAGACAAGAGCTGTATTAGTGAAGGTGTTGGCCAATTGGACAAATCAATAGTATACCAGTATATGTAGATATTACTTGATATCCATCAATTGAAAATACAGAAAAATTTAACATGATGACACAACGTGATATCACTGGAAATAT
The DNA here is from genome assembly GCA_013400755.1 of Pelecanoides urinatrix. NCBI lineage: Eukaryota > Metazoa > Chordata > Aves > Procellariiformes > Procellariidae > Pelecanoides > Pelecanoides urinatrix. Next base: position 15,533 of record VZTQ01013334.1, on the reverse strand, counting down.
TTTTAGGTAGGGATAAATAGTCCAGTAAACCTACACTTCTGCTCTTCTAACAGCAGTTTCTATGCTTCAGAATATACTCATTGCTATGGATCTAGAGAATATTTGGCTATTAAAAGAATACCCCAAACAAAGACTGATACACCTTTTCAGCAATGAGATGGAAGAACTATTAGAAGGGGTTTGATGGTGGTCTAGTATTACATGCTACACATGATAACATGCAATTTGTTTATTCTCCAACACAAAATCATACCATAACATGTATGCATTTCAAAGGCACCGTATTCTCAGACAGCATATAGTTCAACTTCCAAACATTTTACTTGTTACTTGAAAAAACTATTCCAGTTATATCCTATTTTAAACTTCACTGTAGCAGAAGTTCAAATCACTCAGATCCAAATTCAGCCAACCACTCAGGCACCCAATTTATTTTAAGCACACACCTATATTCCACACGTTTAATATTGGGCTCATACATCAGAACTTTGCTGAACAGCAAGGACTAAGACATGTTACATTTCAAGTGTGAATGTAAGTGCTCCACTGAACTGGAGCCTGAATACATTAAAGAAACAGCAGGGTTTTGATTACAGAAGTGGTATTGCTAAGTGAGGAGATGGGATTTTACAGTTATCGAACTGCAAACCCTACGTCTGCTAAATTTTAAATGATCATTCAACAAAGGATAAAATGGCAAAATTACTTCATACAACTTGCCAATGAGTGCTTTTTAAAGTTTTCTTGTGAAGAATTAAATACATATTGAAGTTCCCTACATCTCAGGTTTCAATTCTTTGATTAGTTTAGGATACTGGGAATGGATATTGAGTCTTACACATCTAATTTGATTGCTTGAATTTAATTCAGGAGAACCAAGAGATATTCACTGACTACACTACCTGTTCAGAAGCCTGAAGAATATGCAGTCTAAATTTAATTCTACTGACATGTTGCCCACACCACAGAAATCACTTGTTATCTGTTTACACTAGCTAGATGGGGGTAGAAATAAAACCATGTATTTATTCCAAGCCATTATACACGAACTCTTTGCTTTGTGAAAATCAGTGACAAAACTTCCAGGTAATATCTATATTACTAACTAAATACCTATATTACTAAACAGGCTCAATCAGCATTCCAGCCAGCCACACTGCTTGTTAGCATGCTCCCCCACAGCAGAGGTCTCCAAGCTTTCTTGATCACACTTCTTATCAGTAAGAAATTTTCCCAATATACGTATATTTATTTATAGATTATACACATATAATATTGTACTAACATATTATGTACACAATAAAACATGCACGAAAAATAGAAATTAAAACAGGATTAAACGAAGATAAAATAAAAAATATTTTAAATAGTTTTTATTTATTAATCTTACAGAAAACTTTTTGCTTTCACTAATATTACTATTATTAATAAAATTTCTAGTGAGAGCAATGAGATTGAATATGCTTTGTAATCTTGGTTTAATACTTTGAGATTCAGACATTCAAAGGTCTGGTTCTAAGTTCAGTTTATTCAAATACTTTGTTTTAATAGCTGTCACAGCTTAAAAAAAAAAACTCAAAGATATATAGATCCAAATGGAAAAATTGTATCATTGGCTGCGCTTAATAAATCATGATCCCATCCACCGATTATGCAAAGGTTTTTATTGAAATTTATCTAGTACATTTCCACCTTCCCTGATGTCACTCAGTTTTCTTGCAAACTAACTGGAAGGTCTTGCATTTTTGCATTTTTAACAAATGCGATCAAAACCCACTGAAATATTTTGTAAGATTTTTAAATGGGCTAGAAAACTCTGTTTCCAAGTTTTTAAGTGTACAGATATGAGAGTTTTTATAGGGGAAGACATATAGTTTTCAGCAATGAAATCACATAGCAATGGAAACATTTCCAAACATCCTTTTTCAAAATGCTCTCTCCATAACATGATTTTCTTCTGAAAAGCAGTTAATTTCTCACTCATTCTTAAAGATGTCACCTTTACCTTGAAGGAGAGATTAAGCATCATTATTTTACCAAAAATACGTTAGGTAGCATACTACTGACAGCCACTTATCATCATACAAAAGGTCAGCAAAACTAGGAACACGTGTCTTTTTGTAAAAGAAAAATGCATAACATTTCAACAACTTTTTTAAGCACTTCACCATAAGAAAACTAGGGAATCTCTGTGGGGTACAAAAGATTTTCATGGTCACACCCCATCTCAATATAAACTATTATGAAGATTCTACTATTTAAAGATCTTGTTTTATAAAATTAACCACATTGATAACATCCTGTAGAACTTTATGCGTTTCTGGCTCCAATGTCTTTGCTGCCATAACATGTTTATGAATGATGCAGTGAATTAACTTCACGTGTGGTGCTATCTCTTTAACCGTACCCCAGAATCCTTTTTTTATTCTGGTCAAAGAAGCCACTCCATCTTTCCTTTAGTGGCTCAGAAAAGGGTAGTTCTTCATGTATTTCATTATTGAAACAGAATCTAGCAATTGCCATAAACTGAGATATGTTAAAACATCTGTACTTTCATCCAGCTATACAGCAAACCCCCCACACTGAATAATTTGTTCTAATACTTGTTTCTACAAATCTTCAGCAATGTTTTCCATGCACCTTCAATAGTATTTGCTGACAACGANGGACACCTCACGTACGTATGTGACACAGGACCTTCTGACGTACAGACTGAGTGAGGGCACCAGTGTCAATCTGTATATTAAATATTGGTAAAGCTTAATTTCTTTCTCACTTTTTTAAGATAAAAAATAAATACTATTTTCTTCACATACTNTGTTTCCCCAATGGTATGTGGCTTTTTCACTATTAAATGAGATGAGGCTTCTGAGTCTTCTAAGCATGCATCATTACATTTTGTAGAGTACTGGATTGGGTATCACATGACTTGAAACATCACTGAAAAAATTGTAGAGGTTTCTCTTCATGATCTGGATGCTTAGTTTTTACATGTCTTGCTAAGTGTGATGGTTTCATACTATCATTAACTAATATCTCAAGGCACAATAGATACTTCAGGCAAGGTTCATCATTAACAATAATGGATGTAAATTCATATTTCTAACAGTCTTCCTGATAATTTTGAATTTTTTTGGCCGACTTGCCAAATCTGATTAGACCATCATTATTCTTACCTCATAATATGGACAATGAAGAGCTTGTACTAGGAATAGAAGCGTCAGCTCTGCCATTTTCTTGTTGATCACTTGTGCTTGCATTATTAGTATTATCTTCAATCTGCAGTTTCTTTGAGGGAATCTTTTTAAGCCACTTGCCCATTTTGTGAGGCTTAGGTTAGTTAAAACTAGGTAATATAATCCACAAATCTAGTTAACTAGGCACACAAACTGCAATAGTAATATGCTGAAAGCAAGTGAAAAAGTGAGGGTGTCATTGTGAATCCCTCTGCACTGTGGAACACCCACTCTTTCCTCAGGACACCTCACGTACGTATGTGACACAGGACCTTCTGACGTACAGACTGAGTGAGGGCACCAGTGTCAATCTGTATATTAAATATTGGTAAAGCTTAATTTCTTTCTCACTTTTTTAAGATAAAAAATAAATACTATTTTCTTCACATACTCCAATGGATCGTCTTGTGCACCCCCTGGGCTGCACAGCCCCCACTTTGGAGACAGTTGCCCTACAGGGTTTTGGTCCATGTCAACTGGCATTGTCGCCAATAGTACCACTGTGTAGGGCAAGTGACAGCAGAGACAAAGGACTGTTCCAAATAGGCAGTCTGGTTGCAACCACGACGTTTTGATGGAGAAAGGAGTTTAGCTGCATGTATAAGAGCCAGGCTATGACATTTAGCCTCATGGCCAAAGAAGACCTGTCCTTTTCTATTTTGTAAAACAGATATAGCACAGTGACTTTAACAAGGCCAGAATCATACCTGTAAAGGGGGCAACATGCATATGCTACTGCTTAAGGCCAGAGCAATAGTATTGGTAGCTACTTATTGGTCGGACTCATAAAAAAGAAGAGAGTACCTTAAATTCCATTAGTTCCTGCGTATTAGACGGAGTAGAAAGAGCTTTTTCTGATATTCTCTCAAACTCATCACATAGCCTGAAAAATACATATAATAACCAGTTTGGCGTGTGTGTGTTGTTTTAATTATCCTTGGACAAATCACATATATTTATAATAGCAAAAATGAGGTCAACGTATCCTTTAAGGATTAAAAAATTTCAACAGTGGAAACAAAATTAAGTTTGAGAGTTACCTCACATTTATGTCTTGATGATCTTTGAATATTTTGGAAATAACTTTTTCACAAATATTATCTGCTCGCTTTACCAAAGCACTTATTAATTCATCACAATGCAATTCAAACATTCCTAGATGGAGATACTGCAATACAAATACAACAGTTGTCAGATCATTGAACAGCTTTTACCTATTTTCTCAAAGTCTTAAGCCGAATGTCACAGATCTCACCTAGGAATTTAGTTAAATCATAAAATGCTTTTAAAACTTTAAAGTCAAGACAGGAATGAAAAAGCTATTGTTGCAAATAACTGTTCTTCTGTATCTACATGTTGAACTTCGTATAAATCTACTTCTATCACCTTTTACCTTGACAAATAATCCACTTCCTCAAAAAGGAAGGGCATCTACTGTCTGTAGCAGTGAATGTTGTCTGGTGAAATTACAGACTTTGAGATACATCTAAAATGTGGTAATCTTGCTTTACTGTTACAGACAGGTGACATTCCTTAGGATTATAAAGGGACGCTGCCTCCCAGTGAGTCTCTGAATCCGATGCTTTCTTTGACTAGTGGGCAGGTGAGCTTGACTTTCACACACAGGAGCCCTCATGACAGGCCTATAAGTACTAGTTTCTCCAGAACTGAGGTTTGCACTGAATGCTAGGAGAGAAACAACTTAAGGAAAACTGCTTTAGTTTTCTGCATTCTTTTTTAGAATGGATGGACAAAGGATTCTTACCACAGGGACAAAAAAAGCGGTTCATGTTAAGGATCCTCTCTCTGCCTTAGATGCTTGGAAGGAATTTGGAGGTAGCTGGACCTACACTTTCTCTTATGCCTTCACATCTAAGAGGAGCATACTCTGAATGCCTTCCAAATTCCCAGAACAATTTCTAGCAAAAATAACTAAGTCTCACTTAAGTATGGCAATGACATCCCAGAAATGCTAGCTCTTGAAAAGTTCTCTCTTTTTCTGAAAAAATTAATTTTATTTCACTTTAATTATTTCACAGCTAATTATCACCACTTTTGACTGACAACATTCTTAGTACAAAATCAACATTAAAATGATACCCATGTCTCTTTATGAATATTATTATAATTTACCTTCATAGAAGTATATTTTATTTCTTTAGCAAGTTTCTGGTACTTCATAATTTCCCTTTTCATTTCTTCAAAGGTATGTTCCTCTGTCAGGAATTGATCAATATCTTGTTCAGCTTGTTTGTTTATCAGGAAGCTGTACTTATCATACAGCTTGAGATGTTCCACAGGTGCAGCACTTTCTTTGGTAATTCCTTGTCTGATTCTTTTCTTATGTTCATCCAAGATCTCATCTAGGATAACAGGCTTCAAGACAGTTGATGAGAACTCACCTTTTGGCTTTGAAAAAAAACACATAAAAAACCAAACACATTTTCAAATTACAGTTATGCCTGTAGCTCAGTTACATCATAGAAGATAAACAGGATAGAAAAATCAACTAAATGTTACTTTAAAAATCTTTCTAATTAAAGTCTGATTAAAAACCTTATTTTGTATATACAGCTGTTTACATCCTACTCCCAAATTTTTTTTTAATCCTAACTTACAGATATTTGCCTCCAACAAGTAAAAAATGAGAGCTGCTTCATTCAGAAACTCAGAAGTCCATACACTTATCCACCCAAAACAATCCTATCAACAATTTTAAATTTAATCTACGTGGATTTTATTTTTCCTGAACCACAGGCACAACTTCAATTTTGCCATCAACTGATGAATCTGTAACATTAGAAATATGGAAAACACTTTCCAGCAACCCCCGAGAAGATCTAAAGCCTTGCTCTTGCGCATTTAGACATGCTTGAGATGCTTCTTTTAATTTGCCTTTTCACAGGTTATTGATTAGGGCTTTTATAAAGTATAGCATACTCCTCAGGTTTCTGCTTGGTCATGCATTCAAGCATATTAACAAAAATGTTGAAGGTTGGTATCTTTATTTAAAATTCAAGTTGCTGCTAAACAGAAAGGGCAACATAACGTCCAAACGATATTCCTTCAGGAAAAAACAAATGTTCACCTCCCACAGCCCTCTGGGAAATGATCAAAAGGCACCACGGGGCATTACTTTCACTCTCTCCATGTTATAAACTAAGACTGCTACACTGAAAGCAACATGTCATTCTAAACCAAGTAGGTGCTTTTTTAGTATTATTATTATTTCACAAAATGTTTTTGACTTAACTTGGATTGTTTCCTGTTTGACCTAACATTTTAATCTGGTTGAATGCATAAACCAACTAAAATATAAACTGCTTAAAAATCATGGTTTCAACTTTTTTTTAAAGGATAGTCTACTCAAAAGATTCTGTATTTAAAAAGACCATACCCTTTCTGGTATCAAAATAGCAGGTATTTTCCAGAATACTGCAGAAATGTGTTTAAAATTTAAATGCATCGATTTTGTTTGTAGTACATTTGTAGTAGCTGCTGCGGAAAATAACTCATAGAGGAAACTAGGCGATTCTTGGCTTTTTGAGAGAACTGTGATTGGGCCTTTTATTGATAAAATTAAGATGATTTCAAAGTGTTCCAAATATTCTGAAAGAGGATTATAATAGTACTATGCGAGTTCTGACAATAGGGCTATTCATTAAAATACCTAGGAACTAAATGTAGCAACAATATAATGATAAAACAAAATCCNTTACCTTCATAGAAGTATATTTTATTTCTTTAGCAAGTTTCTGGTACTTCATAATTTCCCTTTTCATTTCTTCAAAGGTATGTTCCTCTGTCAGGAATTGATCAATATCTTGTTCAGCTTGTTTGTTTATCAGGAAGCTGTACTTATCATACAGCTTGAGATGTTCCACAGGTGCAGCACTTTCTTTGGTAATTCCTTGTCTGATTCTTTTCTTATGTTCATCCAAGATCTCATCTAGGATAACAGGCTTCAAGACAGTTGATGAGAACTCACCTTTTGGCTTTGAAAAAAAACACATAAAAAACCAAACACATTTTCAAATTACAGTTATGCCTGTAGCTCAGTTACATCATAGAAGATAAACAGGATAGAAAAATCAACTAAATGTTACTTTAAAAATCTTTCTAATTAAAGTCTGATTAAAAACCTTATTTTGTATATACAGCTGTTTACATCCTACTCCCAAATTTTTTTTTAATCCTAACTTACAGATATTTGCCTCCAACAAGTAAAAAATGAGAGCTGCTTCATTCAGAAACTCAGAAGTCCATACACTTATCCACCCAAAACAATCCTATCAACAATTTTAAATTTAATCTACGTGGATTTTATTTTTCCTGAACCACAGGCACAACTTCAATTTTGCCATCAACTGATGAATCTGTAACATTAGAAATATGGAAAACACTTTCCAGCAACCCCCGAGAAGATCTAAAGCCTTGCTCTTGCGCATTTAGACATGCTTGAGATGCTTCTTTTAATTTGCCTTTTCACAGGTTATTGATTAGGGCTTTTATAAAGTATAGCATACTCCTCAGGTTTCTGCTTGGTCATGCATTCAAGCATATTAACAAAAATGTTGAAGGTTGGTATCTTTATTTAAAATTCAAGTTGCTGCTAAACAGAAAGGGCAACATAACGTCCAAACGATATTCCTTCAGGAAAAAACAAATGTTCACCTCCCACAGCCCTCTGGGAAATGATCAAAAGGCACCACGGGGCATTACTTTCACTCTCTCCATGTTATAAACTAAGACTGCTACACTGAAAGCAACATGTCATTCTAAACCAAGTAGGTGCTTTTTTAGTATTATTATTATTTCACAAAATGTTTTTGACTTAACTTGGATTGTTTCCTGTTTGACCTAACATTTTAATCTGGTTGAATGCATAAACCAACTAAAATATAAACTGCTTAAAAATCATGGTTTCAACTTTTTTTTAAAGGATAGTCTACTCAAAAGATTCTATATTTAAAAAGACCATACCCTTTCTGGTATCAAAATAGCAGGTATTTTCCAGAATACTGCAGAAATGTGTTTAAAATTTAAATGCATCGATTTTGTTTGTAGTACATTTGTAGTAGCTGCTGCGGAAAATAACTCATAGAGGAAACTAGGCGATTCTTGGCTTTTTGAGAGAACTGTGATTGGGCCTTTTATTGATAAAATTAAGATGATTTCAAAGTGTTCCAAATATTCTGAAAGAGGATTATAATAGTACTATGCGAGTTCTGACAATAGGGCTATTCATTAAAATACCTAGGAACTAAATGTAGCAACAATATAATGATAAAACAAAATCCACGAGGATTGTAATTTCTTACCCACTTAGAAAATAATTTGGTCTCAACTCTTGGTATATGACTGACAGCTTGAATCATAACAGTATAAACATTCACTAATATATCCTCGTAGTCTTTAAAGTCAGGTTCAAATTTAATACCGTCATTCTCAAGGATTAGCCTCAGGATGAAACCTGGGTGTTTGTAGGCTTGGACTGATTTCTAACACCAAAAAAAAAAAAAAAAAAAAAAAAAGTAAAATATTAGTTAACCTACCTCATGCAGGAAAAGTCAAAGGATGGTTAAGAATTACTCCAGCATATGCATTTTAAATTGTCAGGACTTTAATTGCAAATGATATGCCATAATCCTAAGAAAAATACTTGTGCAAGTAGGAAGTATGTCTCTGATAATTCACATAAACTGATGCTCATTAAGATAAAATACAATGTTATTTTTAGCAGGCACAAGAGGCATCCTCTATACACCACCCAACAACTTTTATAAAGTTGTTTGCAGAAACTAAGCCAGAGTAGCTTTACAGTAGTAACCCTCACAAGTGTAGCAATATATGAATCATTATGTGTACAGCAGCACATGTATCCATCATCTGGAGCAGTCACTATGAATCTACTAACCTTAAAGAAAAAAAAAAAAAAAAACACAACATTCAATTTTATTTGCTAAACAAGAATCTGATCCACAAAAGCTAATCTGAGTATTATGAGGGTTATATTTGCAGTATGGATTTCCATGTATTCCAGTACGAAAATTTGTATATACTTTTGTCCTTGGTGGCATAATTTGATTTTTCATCATACCTTTAATCTGGATCAGATATCTCTTAACTTTCCCACATCTGCTAACATATTCTAACTACACTAAAATTTAATGAGGAAACATGAGGAAGCATTTTATCGCTACTAGTTAGGATAGGATCACCATTAGGAAGGATAAGATTAGCAAATACATACCTATTACTAATAAGAACTGAAAATAGTACTGTAGACATCAAAGCTCACTTAATTCAGAAGTATACAAAGCAATTACAGGAGAGTAGGAATGAAAAATATATACTCTACTTTCACAACATTATTCCTTACTTCCTTACATTCTCTCCATGTTTTTTCATCAATATTATCTGGAGCCAGAGTTCTGTGGATATTTGATGGCAGGGCTGTATTAACAAAAAGCTGAACAAAGATCCAGTTGCACTCCAAGACATCAAATATCAATAAGAAGTATTTACCTCTACAATAGACATTATGTGAGTGCAAAAGAGAAACTCCTTTCTCACTTTTTCTTCCCCCCAAGAACTATTCTGCTGAAGCATGTAGTAGACACCTACTAATAACAGAGAGAAGATAAGACTTCTTCACTGATGGGTATTAGGAAGAGAGAGCCCTAGTGCAAGATGGAAACGATCTTTATATTAATAAATTTCTACTGTATGTATGTCTGACTGCAGTGTGTTCTTGAGGATATCAGATTTAAAATATGTTGATATTTCCCTTCTTATACAACAAAAAACAAAAGTTATTTTAACTCTACTTAATAAACAATGCATTCCTAAAATATTATTCCTTTTTTTCCAGAAAACACCCTTTTTTTCCCAGAAATTCCTTCCCCCCCTCCCCCCCAAAAGAAGCAAAATAGACAGGAAACAAGTTGTATGGATAAACAATGCTGCTAGTGTGCATATGGAAGACTACTTACGGCAGGTTGAACAATTAAATCTGTAAAGTCTTGAATTGAATGTAAAAGTAAATGTTGCAGTTGAAGAGTCATTAAAGTGGCAGCACAACTGAAGAAAGACTCTAATTTAGTGATGCTGGCATTCCTGGATACTTGTTTTCGTTTATTACCTTGGTAAAAGATTTTCTGCACTTCTGGAAACCACCTTAAAAGAATACAATATTCTTAAGTTTTTCAAGTGATTAGCATTAATAAACCTGTGGTTTTAAGTTAATTGCTATAAATGCTTGTATTAAATGCAGTCACAAGATGCTGCAGTATACTTAGGAAACTATAGTTTAACTTAAGTAGGTCATATGGCAGTATCTTTAAATTCTAAGGAATCATGTCTCTGAAAATGTTATCTATTATTATGGAACCATATTTAAAATATAAGATATTATTATAGACAAATTTGCTATCTTGCTTTGGTCTCCTATTTCTCAGACCAGAAAGGCTTCACAGGCAGCACACTTAAGTCCCAGAGGTTGTACAGTTCGTTATGCATCCTTGAAACCCCAGCAGACGTTAAGATGTGAAAACAATCCAAAGGGAATTCTGCCCAGTTGCCCTTAACCAAAACAAAATTGGCTCTGGCACTGCTGGGAAATAGGAAGGAAGAAAGTACAGAAGTGTGCAGCGTTCAGTTAAGAGCAGAAAGGTATCTTCAGGGTCAGGAAGAAATATATCTGAAAATGGTAAAGGCAACACGTAACAGAAACATAGACAAGCACGGAAATAAAAACCTTCAAGATTAATAGCATGTAAAAACAAGTACTTGAGACTATAGTAGTCTCGACAGTTGTTTTATTTAATTGAAACCTGAAATAATAAAAATGCAGTAATACATAACTGCCAGGAATCAAGCATTATTGGTTAAAGAAAGATCAGATGCATACAAACAATACAGTTTGGCCACAAATATCTAAAAAAGACCTACCGATTTTGATGCTTTACTTGAAAACTTAACTGCAGTATACTGAGCGCACTACCAAGAAAATTGCCTTTCTTCTTTTAAAATATCTCAGATGGAATATACAAACATTATGATATCCAAACATTTTACTTTTGAAAATCTTAGTCATAATCTCTAAAATCAATGATCTCATAACATTTTTCAGGTGACACTGCTCTCAGAAACAGCTACAAAACTGAGAATATACAAATCAAAATTCCAAAATCATCAACAGATGTTCTACAGGGATACTGCTACTGATGGGATACTAGGTTCATCTTCCTATCAATGAGACAGTTCTTTTGTGTGAAGTAGGGATGGGGCAAGTCTTATTATATAAGTTATATCACAGTTTATATTCTAAACTGTCATAAATTATTGACAGTAGTAACATTGTATTTTCTCATTTATCCAGCACAAATGAGTCCACAAAATAAAAGCTTTTGTCACAACAAAAATATATATATTGTTGATGTCCCTCTAAGAAGTAAGCAAAATACATCACACCAAAATGCAGAATAAGAAAACTGCACAAATCACGATAACGTACTCAATATTTACACAGCAGTTTTCGTTCATAGGCCTCAAAGCATTTCACAACACTGCATCTCTTTCTTTAATATGTATCATTAAAATGGATCATTCCTTCTCTCTCCAGAAAGTTCAGAGTTTCAAAAACAGCTGAAGAAAAGGTTAAAGATTTCCCTGCAACTTAAAAAATATGGATACACTAGATCATACTTCTCAGATAGAATCACTTTGGATTTTCCAATTTCCTTCATGACTTTATTCTGGAAAAATGAGAGTTCCTCAGCTTCATGTTTAATGTGAAATATTTCTGTATCAAGAAGTCGTAAATTTCTGAAACAGAATAGAACATGAATATTTTAGGGGCATAATCACTGTATCTTGTTTTTTATTCTTTTGTTTCCATAAAACTTTTTTCATATTTCACATTTCAAACATAAAGGGTTTTTAAACATATTTTAAACACTTAAAAATAGTGTTATTTTCAGAAATTAGCTTCTGTTGTTTCAGAACAACCAAATATAAGCACGGCAGTACTGTCTGCGTGCATGGTCTTAAATTACTTACTTTTTTACTGCACTTTTACTTACTTAATTACTACATTTGAGCATATTAATAACTATTTTCAGAATCAGTTTGTGTATATGTTACTCATTATATATAGGATCAAACATTAAAAATTCTGAACGCGTTAAATAGCATTCCTTTCTAGGACAGGATGAATTTTTACAAATATTATAAAACAATGTAAAAATAAAAAAATAACCACCTAAACCTAGCTTCAAGATCATTTTCCATTTTTATATTTTTAAAAGACATTGTCTAAATTTTGTCTCCTACTTAGCAGATACCAGAAAAATTAAAAACAAACAAAACAAAAACACCAAGCCCCCCCTCCTTCCCCCCCCCCCCAAAAAAAAAAAACCACAACACTCCTTGCAACTTGTTACAGCACCTGGCCTGGACAGGTCAGTTCATTCTCTTTTGTATCACCAGTCAACAAATAAGCAAGCAGTTTGGTCTATTCTGAGAAGCAGAAAATAATAGCCTACGTAATGCCTTTTCCCCTTGTTAATCAGCTAAGAGGAAAAAACGCTAGTGCCCTGCTAGGCAAGACAGCAACCCTTCTCTTCATGGGACACAGACTGTTTTGAATATTCCTGACCTGAGAAAGACCAAAAAAATCGTGTCAAATTTAAATAGAGATAAGAAAGTTCGACCTCTATAGAGGAAAAGTTGGCAGAAACTCTTCAAAGCAGAAAGTTAGAGGGAACACAGACAAATATATTTTGGATAATGGTTTTTGAACAGAGCCATCATATCCATGATCAGTGTTCAGATGTATATATTGCAGCAGTCCCAAATTCAATAGGGCAACTTGGAAATCTAAGATGTCACCGTCCACTATTTCCCTATATAGATTCTGAAATCATTGAGCAGTTGAAACTTAAGAGATATAGATAACACTTACTTAAATGAGGTCTCCCATAAATTCAGAACAGCAAGCATTGAAGGATTTATTGCATGCAAATTTTCTTTCATGTAACTGCATGCTGACAAGAAAGACTTGTTCCAAGGTTTTGGCACTACTTCTATTCTAACAAAACAAAAAACACCACAAAACCAACAAGAAACAGTAGGATGAATGTAGCTGTGCTAAGAACTGAAATATTTATACTTCTGTTTTAAGATAATTGTTTGCATCCCTGAAAGCACAGAATTCAGGAGATAAATCTAGCTTTCTGCTCATTATTCAGATATCAAAAAAAGTCTTCAAATATTGACCACTGTATAAAAAAAAAGAAATAATGAGAGAAATATTGGCTAAATCCTAAGAGATCTGTAACCTATTCATGGTCCCTTACATTTAGCATGTAATAAAATCATTATATGTATATAATGTATTTAGTCAATTAATATACAATTTTCTACAATATGTAGTATCTATGTTTATGCTTATCACATCAAATCTGTAAAAACTCATAAATTCGAGTAAACTTATTTGGTCTGCTTTCAAATTTTTAAAAACGTTAAGCTACTTTTGTGGGGTTGTTTATATACTCATAGCCTTTTTTTGCTTTAAAAATTGTTGTCATTTTCTACAGGCACTCTGATTTTACTATTAACACATTAAGCATTGCAACTTCAGAAGTACACACTGCAACCTTTAGATTGCAAGGGAAAAGCAAAAACACTCCTGACAAATTTGTCATGTATTTGTAATACTTTTGCTCCCATTTTCATAATGAACTCCTATCAAAAAAAATAATTTCTGATATAAAATAAAACGTTATCCATTTCTCACTGAATCTGTATTCTATAGGAGACAGAAAAACTAGCTACAGGAAGTTAAGATGAAAAACTTCAAGTTTTTCCACATATATCTTACATATTTCTTTAGAAGAAAGTTTCATATTTCAAAAACTGTTAATGGAATGAAACTGTTTAACCAATGATTATTCTAGGAGAATTTTTTACTTTTGGATTTGCATGCAGGCATGACATAAACTTATACACAAACCACTGTGTTGTCCTACACAGTTCCTAGGAGATATGGAAGATCTACAAAGAATCAGATGTAGGATGGCCTCTTACCCAGGGGATACAATAACAACAACAAACTCATATTATTTCTCTTTTTAAGATGCAAATTGCTTAAGTAACATCTGTCACAGCCACCCCTTCTATTATATTTTAATGCCTACCATTTGATATTTAAAAGCATCTATCTCAAACCACCGGCCAGAAATTATTCACAAAACCTTTTCTGTTTTTAAAAATCACTCAGTAATGCTACCCCAATACAGAGCCTGGTTGATATCAGTGGAAATGTTCTGTTTCTGCAGCATTTGTAAGATTTCATTCCTCTACAAGGCAAACTTATTTTACCAGTTTTTAGCTATAACTATGAAAGAGGAACCTCTTCACTTTCACATCTCGGGAAGAATTAAAGTATGTTCTAGGAAAGTGGATACTAGGTAGGCTGATCCACACTGGACAGATGTGTGATCCTGGGAGTAGCACTATACTTGCTTTTGGTAGACTGCAGATTTTTTAAGGCAAGTGTGAATGGAACGGAGATAGTCCATTACTCTAAAAAAGGCCACATCTATCCACTCCAGTATGGAGGCTGCTACATACTGAAAAACCCAGCCAGAAAAGCTAGCCATCTATCATGGTTTATACTACATATTGCTGAATTGTTATGAGGAAGAAAACAGTCTGTATTTATTACATTCTTAAACCTGTATGTATTGAGTCAAACTGTCACAATCTGTAAATAAGACAGAGCTTCAGTGAAATCTGTGCAGAAGATGACATTGTTCTGTTGATTACAATGCAGTTTTTTACATAAGCATTTGGCCTGCTACATCCCGTTTTCAAATGCTGTAGGATTAGTTGTGAGACTTCTTACCAGATAAGGACTGCTAAACAAAACTAATTCCAAACAACCTTTCAAAGTAGATACGTATTTTCCAGAGTTTTTCCAAACCTGCTGTATAATCATTATTTGAATTTATATAACTAATAACCAAGTCTTATTTACAGCTGACACTGAATACCACTATTAAGACTGTTCCTTATACATGCTATTCTACCCCACTGTTCTCTAGACAGTGTTTCTGAATAAATATATTTTCTTACTCTGCACGATGAGGTAGAAGAAAATCTTTCTTCTTGTCTCCATCTTTTTCCCTGGTGTCTCTTAAAACAAAGTCAACTGAAAAAAAAAGTATAAAAAAATAAAGAAAGAAAAGAAAAGCCAAAATAAGCTTAGTGAAGGAATAGA
Organism: Pelecanoides urinatrix; assembly: GCA_013400755.1. Lineage (NCBI taxonomy): Eukaryota > Metazoa > Chordata > Aves > Procellariiformes > Procellariidae > Pelecanoides > Pelecanoides urinatrix. The sequence goes on along the minus strand of VZTQ01013334.1, from coordinate 11 downwards.
ATCATAGAATC
>VZTQ01013333.1:17319-27634 GCA_013400755.1 Pelecanoides urinatrix | reverse complement strand
GCGCCTCACGCGGAGGCAACATGTTTGTGTCCACTGTATGATATACCCAGTTGATGTCCAGGAAGTTAAAATCACCCATGAGGACAAGGGGAGTTGATCTAGAGATATCCCTTAATTTCCTGTAGAATAATTCATCAGTGTCATCATCTTGGCTGGGTAGTGGATAGTAGAGTCCCATGACAATATCCATTTTATTTGCTTTCTTCTTCATCCTTACCGAGAAGCTCTCAACCATGTCGTCACCAACTGCAAGCTCCATACAATCCAATCCATCCCTTATACACAGCGCCATCCCCCCTGCCCAGGGCGCCTGCCCTGCTTATCCCTCCTGAAGAGCCTATAACTGTCCATCACAGCACACCAGTCACAGGACACATCCCACCAGGTTTCATTTATACCAGTGATGTTGTGGCTCTGGGACTGCACCAAAGCTTCTAGCTTCTCTTGCTGATGCCTTATGCTGCACGCATTAGTATTAAGACATTTCAAATGTGCTCTAGTGTTCTCAGCACGTCGTGGAGCAGACTGAAGGACCTTGCTAGCACACCTCAAACATTGGTGTGCCACCCCCAGGCTTAACTCTAGTGAGCCTGGTTTTATCCCTTTTCCCCTTTCTCCCCTCAAATCTAGTTTAAAGCTCTTTCAATGAGCCCTGCTAACTCTTGTGCAAAGATCCTTTTCCCCCTTTGAGAGAAAGGTGTACACTGTCTGTTGCCAGCAGGCCTGGTGTCATGTGGATCGACCCATGATCAAAATAACCAAAATTCTGCCAGTGACACCAGGCTCAGAGCTAGGTGTGGATCTGCCGACTCTTCCTGCTTCTTCCCTCATCATTCCCTGCAACTGGAAGAATAGAGGAGAACACTACTTGTGCTCCTGATCCCTTAACCAGGTTTCCCAAGGCCCTGCAGTCTCTCTTGATTGTCCTTGGACTTCTTAACGCAACTTCATTGCGGTCTACATGAAAAATCAATAATGGCTAGTAAGCCAAGGGCTGTACCAGGGTAGTAAGTTTTCTTGTCACATCTTTAACCTGGGCCCCAGGGATTCAGCAGACTTCCTTAAGAAGTGGGTCCGGTCTGCATATTGGGCCTTCTGTTTCCTTCAGAAGGCAGTCTCCTATTACAATGACCAATCTTTTTTTCTTTATGGAAGCGGTTGTGATGCAGGGCGTAGGCTGACTTAACCTTGGCGACACCTCCAACCTAGATGAACCATCATCCTCATTATTATTTGGTTCCACTTGCAGAGCCTCATACCAGTTGTACAAGAGCACCTGGGAAGGCGAGGTAGTCACAGAGGAGACGCGCCTGCTGCGCCAGGCAGGAACTTGTCACTGTTCCCCCCTATCCCTTAAGTCACTACATTCTGCCAAGTGGAGAGAGGATAGGGAATCCTCTGTGTCATGTGTCCTGTCTGCCTGTTGGGCCTGTACCAGGGCAAATAGGGTACGATGCCAGTAATCTGTCTCTTTCTCAGACGCCCAGTATAGTGCAATGCCATATTATGTTGACTATGCTGGACTAGATAGTGAAAATATTACAGTCCTGATAGCATAGTACTTTTTACAGAACAATATAACTCCTATCTGAACATGAGCCGGCAGTGTGCCCAGGTGGCCAAGAAGGCCAACAGCATCTTGGTCTGCGTCAGGAATAGTGGGGCCAGCAGGAGTAGGGAGGTGATCGTACCCCTGTACTCGGCACTGGTGAGGCCACACCTCAAAGACTGCGTTCAGTTTTGGGCTCCTCACTACAAGAAGGACACTGAGGTGCTGGAGCGTGTCCAGAGAAGGGCAACTGGTGAAGGGCCTGGAGCACAAGCTCTATGAGGAGCAGCTGAGGAAATGACTAAACAATAGTCTGGAGAAGAGGAGGCTGAGGGGAGACCTTATCATGCTGTACAACTTCCTGAAAGGAGGTTGTAGCAAAGTGGGTGTTGGTCTCTTCTCCCAAGTTACTAGCGATAGGACAAGAGGAAATGGCTTCAAGTTGCTCCAAGGGAGGTTTAGATTGGACATTAGGAAAAATTTCTTTACTGAAAGAGTGGTCAGGCCTTGGAACAGGCTGCCCAGAGACATGGTTCATTCACCATCCCTGGAAGTATTTCAAAGATGTGTAGATGAGGCTCTTAGGGACATGGTTTAGTGGGCCTGGTGGTGTTGGGTTGATGGTTGGACTCGATGATCTTAGAGGTCTTCTCCAACCTTAATGATTCTGTGATTCTATGAATCTCTGATGCTATCTGCTTGCCCAGGTAATTTGTAATTTGTCTTTGTAATTTCTCTTACTGTACCCATGCCTGAGACAATATTCATATCCTAAACTCTGCTTAATGTTTTCAGACACTTATAGAAAGGTTATATGTTTTTATATGCTCACAGAGGTGAGTACCAAGGAGGAGACGGATTGAATGCAACAGTACGATTATACCCAACTGTAGTTTCTCTCTGCATTCCTTACATCAACAAGTCTGACACTTTCTTAGCCAATGACTAACAGTACTGGGGACGTAATGGGCTACTTGCGATACTATAACTCAAAAAAAAAAAAATCTGGAGAGAGCAAAACAGAGCAATGCAGGAATTTCTTCCTGTTTTCCTTTAGATGGGGAGGTGCTGTTGTCATAACAAAAATAATTTATGTTTCTTTTTTTCATAAATTTCTCATGCAAGTTTCTGTACTAAAAATGCTTGAATTGTATGATAAAAAAGATACTGATTTAAAAATATTTTGTAATTAATTATGTGATATTATATTTTATTATACAAACGTGAAGACTTTTTAACATACTGATTTTAAAATTTCTTATTAACTCTATCTGCCTCAAAAGTTTTATGCAGCTTATTGTTTTAGAACATTTCTCCCCTTCTCCATTCAGCCTTTAGTTTTGAGATTGCAGAGTAGATTTGTTTAAGTTGGAAAATTAAATTAGTGTTATGAAGAAATGAATCAACTTTGAGGAATACCTTATAAAATCATATCATCCGCTCATGGACTGTGGATGAACATATGCCTCTAGGGATCAGCCATAAAGCTAAAAGCCATAAAGCTAAAAGCAAATTCTACCTATCAGGTAGTCACTAGTCTAGCAGCTGAATGACCACATTTATAAAATCCAGGAACATGACAGATTTTAACCTAGTTACAATTCTCTAAATTATGGTCATTTTATTGACAGAATAAAGTCTATTTGTTTCAGCACAACTATTTGTGCAAGATATAGGGTTAATACTCTAAATACATCCAAGCTTTTTTTGTTTTTTTTACCCATCAGTGCATTTTTTTTGATATTTTTCTTATCATCATGTCTATTTTTCTTATCATGCTTTTATTTTTTTGCAGTGCAGCAAAATTTGCACTTTCAAAATTTGTATGATCTATGTGGATGTACAGATACACTGGAACCTTGCATCCTGAATATTTTTTAATCATTGAAATAATGTCTTGGATGTTTGAGAACACTTAAGAAAAAGATGATCTTTATGTAATTGAGGCTGACAAAATTAGGAATCAATAGATCATAACTGAATGTTATATAATAGCATGACATTTAATGAAACCAATAAATCATTTGCATAAAATTTTTTCAAGACTATTTTAAGAAATGCTTTCTGGAATTTATAGAAAGAACATGAGAACTAAAGTGGAAGCTCTAAGATGTCTTTTTTCAACCCTACTGTAATCTTCCCATATGCCTCTCTAGAAAATGCAGCAACGCTCTTTCAAGATCCTCTGCCTAAAGCTATAGGCATTTACTGAAATGCATGATTCTAGAGAACTGATCAGTAAATAAATCAGTATTACATTTTGTTCTATTTTGGAACAGTAAAGAAAGAAGACTTTTCAGTTCTCCTCTTTATGTGGACTGGTTTGATGGGATTCCTGTACAGCCCGATGCAATCATCTGACAGATTTCTTCCTCTTTCTTTTTTTTGTTTTCCTTTATACTAAAACCTACTTGCTGAATGTTGGGACTTTTAAAAATTATTCAATCACAAACTAAAAGCAGATTAAAATATCTTATTAAGAATAGAAAATTATTAGTATTATGTTTCCACACATTGCTGCACAGCTTTGCTGAGGCCATTCTCTTTCAATAACTATCTTTTAACATTTTCCAAAGCCCAGGAAAGTAAGTACTAAAACTTCAATACCTGTATGCATAAAACATCTCAAAACACTGTTTGATCTACTTCAGGCAGTGGTAGTAATTAAAATAGTAACAATAGCCAAAAGAGGTATTGTGAATATTCTGAATATTTAGAAATTAGTATTATAATTACAGTTATACAATGAATACGTGAATATTAATTTTTAAAAAGAGACTGTATATATTTTTAAGCTTTTCAAGATTCTTTCTAAAGAATTGTATGCACTAATTAATAATAGCTCATATTCAAAAATGCTATTGTTTATAAACCTGACCAACTGGCATGATCCAGGCCACAATTTTGTAGTTAAGATAGGAGCTGAAGATACACTGCAAACAGAAGTAAGATTAACTCAAACAGCTGTTTAAGATTTGTGAAGCTGCCATTCATGAGTGAGTTAAGGGAGGAACCGAAAGCACAAGAGGATTTGTCCATACACTAAAAAACTGAAAGCAAAGAGAATAAAGAGGATGCCTACCTTCAGGCAGTGCATCAACAGCACATGAGTAAACATATAACTCTCCTCAGCCACAGAAAGAGCAAAAGTAGAGACAGCTCTCCATTCAGTGCTTATCATCACTAGAGTTCTCCAGTGAAAATGAAAGGAAAAACTTGTTGAGCTTTCAACAGGCTAATTTAATTATCTTATTCTAACAGTTCTTAAGGAGGAGGGCGATTCATCATTAACTGCTTTCTATTTATATTTATATTCCAAATCACTGTAAATTAATAATTTGAGTATTCCAAGTAGAAATAGATGTCAAATCACAAAAATCTGTTTCTGGTTGCAATTCCAGTGTTTGAAAAGAAAAGCAAAATGAAAAATACTTAACCCATGAGGCAGAATTCCAAACATGACTGACTTTACAGAGAATGGGGAAATTATTCGTCAAGTAACATAGAGCAGGCATTTGTGCCTCAGTATAAAGCACTCACCCACTACTGACATTTCAGGAACACTGGCAGTGTAAATTTCTTCCGGAAATGTTGGTTCATTGTCATTGATGTCATGGATCTTGATGACAAACTCAGATTCAGGTTCCACTGGTCTCAGAGTTCTTCTATTAATAGCTTGGGCACGTAGGGTATAAAAGGCTTTCTCTTCCCTGTCAATTCTCCGAGTAGCATGAATGTCACCTGTTTTCTCATCAATTATAAAAAGAGTACCAGCCCCATCTCCTGACAAAATGTATTTGAGGGATCCATCTCCCTTGTCCTGGTCAGAATGAAGCTGAAAAGGAAGAAAAATAAAAGCATTTTATTTAGTAGTAATGAAAAGTTTTTTTCTTTTTTCTTTTTAAAAATAATTATTATATATTAAATCTGTGACCAACAAAAGTTTAATACCAACAAAACAAAGCAATTTTCAGTCACCATTGACTGGCAATCATGGTGTCATACTGAGGCATTTGTTTCCTAACTTAGCTCCAAGAATCTTTTAACATGACTCTTGTGACAGATTTTAGTTTTGCAGCAACACCTGTTCTCTGCTAAGAAACCTTTGCACCACAATTCTTAAAGAAGATTTTTATGTTAATACTGACCTTCTCCTTCCTTGAAGAGATCCTATTAAAAATTCACAACCTGCTGTGCTAGTTGTAAATTCACTAAGCAGATAAAGAACATGACAGAATACATGCCAATTAAAGAAAATAGAACAACTTGGTCCATGTCATACTAATATTTTTTTTAAATTTTATTTCATATTATCTATACTTCTCCTAAATTGGAGAACATTTCATTTTAAGCCATTATCATTTTCTCTCCATCAACTAATGTAAATAGCCTAAAGGAAAGAAACAAATTTATTAAGCATTCAGTATTGATTTAATATCCATTATGTAAATAATACAAAGCTTAACTTCATCTATTAATGACTTGTAGTACTGACTGACTTTAGTACATCCATAACAAAAAAAATTATTCAATTATGTTGCTTTGTTCAATATAGTAATGTGGTTGGCTCATTTGATCTTTTGGATACACTTACCATAATTTCTTTCATCACCTTGTTGGAAAGAATCTGGCATTCAGATTCATTTTCACCATGAAATGTATACTTTTTTAATTTTTGGCTTCAGCAAATCAAGTAGAAGCTCTGGTTACAAAAATGAAGTGCAAATATAAAGACTTTTTAAAAATCACACTCAAAAAAAATCAGAATGTTTCAAAAAGTTTAAGACAGAACTAGTGCATTTTTTTCCTTCCTAAAAACAGTTAATTGAAAACACATTAACAACATCAATTAGAACAGCAGTCAGATCATATTTAGTCATGTGAAGGGTTTTTCTTGATTTAAGCTCACATTTCAGATTATGAAAAACATTATACACGTAGCTTAGTATAAATATCCCCCTTGGCATGCAGTCATGGAAATATCTCTTTTTTTTGTCTATGGTGCCCTCATATGGTCTTCGATAGCATCCATTTTAAGTCAGTATCAAAGGTAGAACATTCAACTATTAGGGTTTTGAATGTGGCTTTCCTTGCCTTTTGTGCTGAAACGAAACATACTCAGTGGTCTGGTAGAATAAGCTGAAGTCAAACAGTAACTTCTCTGCCATGAAACATTTTCAAATACTGAATGTTTCCTACACACTTGCAATATGTGGAACAGAAGAAGCTCATGTGGAAACTTGGATCAAAGCCTTTATGGTAGAAATTTAGAAACCTATCATTGCTCTGAACTTTGATTTTCTATATAAAGGTTTTCCTATTTTCTTTCTGTTCAGAAATAAACCTTGAGAAACACTGTAAACATTTATCAAAGAATGACAAATTAAACTTTGCTTACATTGCATATGTGTATGTTTACTTTACAAAATACACATTTTCTTACTACTTTCTTTATTTCATTCTATAATAAATGAAGAAATAGGAAGTTCCACAAACATGAAGAGTAGGAAAGTAGATGTTAAGAGAAATCTTTTGCAAATAAATCCTATTCTTTCTTCTCCTTCTATTTCTCTTGCTGACTTCAAACTGAAGGTTTCAAGCCATTCTCATTCCCCTTTTGGGGAATGAATTTTTACTGTGAACTTTAATCCTTCATGCTCCTCTCTTGATGGCCCATTAAAGTTGTGACCTTTCACCCTTCTAAGTAACATTCTTTTTAGGGGACTGGACAGTATCTTGCAGACCATGGCCCATTTTATAATGTCATTTAGTGTAACTAGTCCTCAAAATCCTTTTAAGTGTTTTTTTCTCCAAATCTTCCTAGGATACCACCTTATCTTCAAAAACATTTTGGTCCTAAGAGCTCGCTGGTGGTCCACGACCACTAGATACAATATTTTCACAGCAGAGTGATGAAGAACAGTTATAGGAGGGTGCTATTGCTTGGACGTGTGCACCAGAAATACAAAATAAAGGCCCGTTTGAGCAAGAAAGATTGGGCGACAAAAAAATCTTCAAATGGGCACATTGCAATTTTCCCATATGCTTTCCAAAGTCAGATCTGGTATTATAAATTCTTACAGAAGTTGACAATAGTACATTGAGGCTGCAGTACCTGTTCTTTAACTCAGAAATCAGTTAGCAGAATTGACAAAGTCCATTCTAATAAATTCTCTATCTCCAGAATAGCATAACCCCATGCAAACAGTTCCCAGAAATAGTATCTGGCCAAATTTAACTCATAAATCACACATAGAAATTGTTTGGAGAGCAAAAGGACACCAGGAACTTGCAAAATAATTTAGCAATCTCAATAACTGCATTCTAGTGCCTGAGAAAGTTGGCTGGCACTAGAAGCACAAACATAGTGTAGAGAACAGAACTAAATCAGAACATGAAGAAAACCCCTACACTACAAAATATGAAGCTTTTTAACAACTATATTTAGATCCAATTCAGGATGTAAAGATCTTTTAACATACTGTACTGGTTTCGGCTGGGATAGTAGTAGTTGGTATAGCGCTATGTTTTGGATTTAGTATGACAATAATGTTGATAAGACACTGATGTTTTAGTTATAGCTAAGTAGTGCTTACCTAGTCAAGGACTTTTCAGCTTCCCATGCTCTGCCAGGTGCACAAGAAGCTGGAAGGGAGCTTAGCCAGGACAGCTAACCCAACTGGCCAACAGGGTATTCTATACCATATGACGTCATGCTCAGCATATAAAGCTGGGGGAAGAAGAAGGAAGGGGGGACATTCGGAGTGATGGCATTTGTCTTCCCAAGTAACTGTTATGTATGATGGAGCCCTGCTTTCCTGGAGATGGCTGAACACCTGCCTGCCGATGGGAAGTAGTGAATGAATTCCTTGTTTTGCTTTGCTTGCATACACGGCTTTTGCTTTTCCTATTAAACTGTCTTTATCTCAACCCACAAGTTTTCTCACTTTTACTTTTCTGAATGTCTCACCCATCCCACCGTGGGGGAGTGAGCGAGCGGCTTTGTGGTGCTTAGTCGCCAGCTGGGATTAAACCATGACACATACTTATTTGCCTAATATGTAAGGTACTACCAATGTTGATGGTTTTCCATTTCTTCTCCTGTAGCTATGTACTAAGCTGATTAGGAATTGAAAAATATTCTTTTTACACCACTCACAAAATCATTAACCTCTTAAGACTGGAAAGGGAGCTGAATATAAGATTTTGAGACATCCACATCAAGGCTTTTAGGGAGCTGATAGTTGCACTTCAGAGTAACATATTTATAAGGAATACCAACCTGCATGGTTTAGAAGAACACTTCAAGCTATAACACTTTGTATTTTCTAAAAAAGCTTAATAATTTCACTTTGGATTTGTAATCCAATTTAGATTTTATGTATACACATAACAGTCGACAGTTATTGTAGAAAAATTTAAAATTCAGAATGACATTTCCAAAAGTCGTCTTGGGTGATCATGAAACACAAAGCTATAGATACAATGAAAGGTTTCCAGATATAATTAAAGGAGCGAAAATGTGTATTATATGTAAGCAAGGAAAGAGAATACCTCTCATTTCATTTTCTTAGTTCTTAATTCAATCCAGATTTTATCAGAGCAATCAAGATGGCTAAAGACCACTCTATGTGCTTGACAGCCTTGAACACTGGATCTTTACCCACCTCTGAAATGCACAAGCAGTGTGTCAATCAGCACTGCAAAGTTTTGTCAATTTACTCCAGTATTGAAAAAAGTTCTGTGAAATATTTCTCTGCTACTTTTAGTATAAAGTGTTTCCTATAGTTATTTTGGCTAATGGGCATCTGTGAATCATGTCAGCCAAGCTAAGAAATGGAGAGACATCTGTTTCATTTAGCAATTTTATTGCACAAAATGATCAGCTGTGAAGATGTGATTTTGTTTTCATATCTGTCACTGATATTTTGCAAACTGTTGTTTCAGTGAATTTCTTGCTGTTCTTCCACAGAAATAGCTCCCTTTTCAGTTGTCAGTGGTATACGTACTTTATATACAATTTTTCTCACTGTATAGAAAATCAGAATGTCTGTTAGTTTTATTTTATATTGCCCTGTTTCATCATACAGTAATTGCAATAACTGTGAAAGAAAATTTTGCATATTTGGTCATCTATCTAAACTGATTGAACAAACTTTTAAATTTAGAAGGATTACATGTAAATGAAAAAGAAAATTATTGTTAAACAGAAGATTATTAATATTTAGAGAGGGTAACAAAATGGAGTGTTATGTGAATATTTAAAAAAGAATCATAGAATCATTAAGGTTGGAAAAGACCTCTAAGATCATCGAGTCCAACTGTCAACCCAACACCACCATGCCCACTAAACCGTGTCCCTAGAGTGCCTCATCTACACGTCTTTTAAATACCTCCAGGGATGGTGACTCCACCACTTCCCTGGGTAGCCTGTTCCAAGGCCTGACCACTCTTTCAGTAAAGAAATTTCTCCTAATGTCCAATCTAAACCTCTCTTGAGGCCATTTCCTCTTGTCCTATCGCTAGTAACTTGGCAGAAGACACCGACCCCCACTTTGCTACAACCTCCTTTCAGGTAGTTGTAGAGCACGATGAGGTCTCCCCTCAGCCTCCTCTTCTCCAGACTAAACAACCCCAGTTCCCACAGCCGCTACTCATAAAGGTTGTGCTCCAGGTCCTTCACCAGCTTTGCTGCCCTTCTCTGGACACGCTCCAGCACCTCAATGTCCTTCTTGTAGTGAGGGGCCCAAAACTGAACACAGGATT
>VZTQ01013333.1:0-17233 GCA_013400755.1 Pelecanoides urinatrix | reverse complement strand
TGCTGGTAAATGATGGAGAGTGGCTTGGCAAGCTCCTCCGCCAGCTCCCTCAGTACTCTTGGATGGATCCCATCTGGCCCCATAGACTTGTGAGCGTCCAGGTGGCGTAGCAGGTCATTAACTGCTTCCTCTTTGGGGGTTTATCCTGCTTGCTGTCCCTGACTTCCAGCTGAGGGTGCTGAATACCCTGAGGATAACTGGTCTTACTATTGAAGACTGAGGCAAAGAAGGCATTAAATACCTCAAGCTTTTCCTCATCCTCGGTGGCAATGTTCCCCCCCACATCCAATAAAGGATGGAGATTCTCCCTGGCTCTCTTTTTGTCATGAATATATTTGTAAAAACATTTTTTGTTACCTCTTACGACAGTGGCCAGATTTCATTCTAGCTGGGCTTTTGCCTTTCTTATTTCCTCTCTGCATGACCTAATGAGATCCCTGTACTCTTCCTGAGTTGCCTGCCCCTTCTTCCACAAGTGATAACCTCTCCTTTTTTTCCTGAGTCCCAGCAAAAGCTCCCCGTTCAGCCAAGACAGTCGTCTTCCCTGCCCGTTTTTCTTTCGGCACATGGGGATGGCCTGATCCTGTGTCTTTAAGTCTTCCTTCTTGAAGAGTGTCCAGCCTTCCTGGACCCTTTTGCCCATCAGGATTGTCTCCCAAGCGACTCTCCCAACCAGTGTCTAGAACAGGCCAAAGTCTGCCCTCCAGAAGTCCATGGTAGTGGTTTTGCTGACCCCCCTCCTTTCCACGTTTTAAAAGAGGGATTTCTTTTTTCTTCAATTACAATAAAGAAGCATTTAATTAATATACATTACCTTGTTCTTCAAGGTAAATGCAACCATAAATAAAATGAATTAATTTGAAGATGTCACAATCAAATTCAGCTCAATATCTTTTTAGATCTGTAAAATATCTTTGTAAAACATCTTTCACAAGACTTTAGATGAACAACAAAATAATTCTGCTTTAAAAATTACTTGAAAATTACAATGTGCAAATTCTATGTTAATTGACTTCCAATGATTCAGATCAAACCTTACAGAAGTGTGGGTTTTCTTTCCCCTCCCCCTGTGAATTCCACTCAAGTCTGAAATCTCCTAAGTGAATATAAAGGTCGTGGACTTTTTTCTAATAGCATACAAAGTGTTAATCGTATTTTCACCAAAAAGCCAGAAGATGCTATTGTGAAAAACAGAGAGCAGATTAGGTTAGTCAGACCCGTTTTATCATACAAACTACTTCTGGAATTTCAAATTATTTATGACAATGCCAGATAAAAACTTTGAGATTTGTCACACCTATTTCTATTTGAATTTCAGATTCAGAAGTCCCTCTATGAATTTTCAGTGATTGGTATTCAGATAACTAGAGATCAGAATATGACTGTATTAACAAACCAGTTTGAATTCTTACTGTAGGCATTAACACAGTTCAAGGGTTTTTTTTAATCTTAATTTAATATGCTATGATCTATAGGAGACTTTCCAATACAGTTTACAGTTTTTTGTAGTCTTTACCAAATGACAGACTATTCCAATATTAGCTCACTAAACACATTTTTACTCTTATTTTATAATAGTAATTTTTATTTGTGTAATCTATAAAATGTTTTTTCTACTTTTTCTGCAATATGTTTGTCTACATTTCAATTTAATCCAAGTATTGTAGTAACAATGAGCCCTCAGTACACTCCTGAATTACTCTATCTTTTAGATTTTATTGAAATAAGTCCTGAATTTCTCCTAATTCTGAGTACAAATTTCAGGGCAAATTGTAACCTATTAGCTCTTTTCTAAGTAATCATATTAGCCATGTGATACCAAAGCACACCTATGGAAGTATCCACGATTTTACAGCACATATTATAAAATTAACACCTTCACTGGATACTTTGTAGAATAATAATGATAGTCTCTGTAAACATAATCACAACAGTGGGCAGATTCAATCTGAAATCATCAGAGAATTATCCATATAGAATTCCCACAATGGAGATATTTATTTTAAGCATCATGAACTGAACTATTAAATGATGCAGTTGTTTAACATTAGCTGCACTTATTCTAAAAGATGTTCAGACTAGCTCATGTCCTGTGCACTATTCTCTTAGTTGCCTGATTTAACTGTCATGGCTTTGAGGCAGATTTTACTCACAAAAGAGATCCACTTTTTTCAATTGATCCTTAAGGTAATATTTAAAGCAACTCTCTTCAGTGATGCAAGAATTTGCACTAAATTTTAATGAGACATGTCACACATTTAATTTTCTCACTCAGTTATATCATCAGTTTGCCAGTCCTGTACTGTTGTACATTATTTAAAAGAAGAGACAGGTGAAAAGGAAAAAGGCACATTTCAAAAAGAAAATTTTCTGAAACTGGGAAAGATAAAGGGAGAGAAAACTAAAATGGAAGCATAACAAGTAATGCAAGATGAGGAGTGCTCTGAAATTCTTTTGCTTGCTGAGAAGAAGCAACAAACAGAAACGAAAAACTCCAGTGTGCAGTGAATTTTCAGATTATATTACTTTAACTTGATTCATTATCCAAAGGAAAGATAAAAATCATTGTTACCATTTCTATTGAGAAAGATTACAGTAGTTCCTTGCTGTTCAAGATTTTTGTTTGTTCCTACCAATGTTTTAAAATGGTAAGACGTAAATTAAAATTAATAATTTTTAGGGTTCCATTACACATCCCTGGTGAAGCAATGTCTATCACAGGATTAGACATATTATTTTCCCAGTTCCCTACAATCGTCACTACCAAGTGATATCATCTGCAAGATTCTCAATTTCCACAAACTAATCATACAGCAAAAGTATTTTTTCATCACTAGGCTTGCATCTTTTCCCCATTATTGTAGCTTATTCTAAACGGAGGATTCACAATCTGGAGAAGGAGGATGGTCTTGTCACTGACAAAATCTTCTAGGATTTTAGTTGAGAAAGGCAGTTTCCTTTTTTTATGACACATCATATGAGCAGCAGAGAGTCTTATATAGATGCACCGAGTCAATGTGCCAATAACCAAACTCCCTCCTCAAGCCAAGGTCTCAAGCCAAGCTGATGTTCAGAGAGCTAGAACAAGAAAGTTTTGGCTTCATTAGACTGTTGCAGCTTCCACTGCAGAAGACAGACAAGCATTGAGCTAACACAAACTAGAGACTAATTGAATTTCACATAGCAAAGAGTTCTTGTATGTTCTCTTCCAATCTTAATGTAATAAACACAGTCCCTACATCAGGTGAAGGTAGAAAGTAGAGAACTGTCACTGAAACTGAAATGCCCTTACTTTCTGGCAGCTTGACCTAATACCTCCTGTGGATGACAGGGTATGAATATGTAGAAGCAAATTCTTGTGTTAAAGGGAAAAAAACCCCTGACCTATGTCTGCTGTTCAGGTTCCCTTTCATTAAAAAAGTGGTCTAAACAAAAAAGCATTCTTTGGTCCTACTCCTCAGACTGATGTGGCACAAGCCTATATTCCTACTTCTATGAGTAGTCTTTGTTCACTAACCTATGGTCTCAGAATGGAAATATGTCTGATAATATTTTCCTCAGTCTTTTTTTTTTTAACATACATATTTTTTATGTTTTATGTTGTTTGGCTGATTCTGGACTAAAATACAAATCTGTACTAAATATCGTATAAAGGATTAAGTAGTTTCCACAATTTTTCTATTCCACCAAGGAATGGCCTAGCAAGTCTAATATGCGAAAACAGCATATATCTTTCATTTATTGAATTCAGAACAGTTTTTCATGTGCTTGAAAGCTTTGGGGTTTGTCTGTTTAGTTTTGGTTTTTTTAAAGGAAAAGTCACCACTAATCCTCATGCTCTCTGCATTAATGACAACAAAGAGGTAATTAAGAAGCAATTTTAGGTAATTTTTTATTTGTTGTTTTTTATAATAGCTTATATGTGTTTTCCTAAAATAGCCTAGTTATTTAAAAAACAACCATTAAACCAGCATTAGTTTGTATATATCCTAATGTACAATTTGCACTATACATAAAAAGCATTGCATTTTTTTAAACAAATGGAGAACACCAGTGATGCTTAGTTCATTTCACCTACTGCTGGAGGCCATTTAAAAACATGTTAAACAAGATTGTCTTTGTTTCCACCTGAAATCACTGTAATGTAAATTAGTAAGAGCTGTGAAGATTTTCTACCTTTACTATGTGTGCATTTTTTCCTCATGAATATTCTAAAGTATGTGTATCTTTGGAAGAGGTATACTTAGGGGCAACCACAAATATACCACAGAGAACTGAATGACAATGTCTGTCAACCCAGGAAGTGGAAAATGTCAGATAAGGTGGAGAGTATATATTAGAATTGAGGAATAAAAAACATTAAGGGGATATTTTAATAATTTCCAAAAGAGTGATATCCATGATAATATAGTATTATTGTTAAATTTAATTCCGAGGAAGGGAAGAAAGGGAAAGAGAGAGAGTAGACACTTCCCTGGGTAGCCTGTTCCAAGGCCTGACCACTCTTTCAGTAAAGAATTTTTTCCTAATGTCCAATCTAAACCTCCCTTGGCGCAACTTGAGGCCATTTCCTCTCATTCTATCGCTAGTTACTTGGCAGAAGAGACCAACCCCCGCCTCGCTACAACCTCCTTTCAGGTAGTTGTAGAGCGTAATGACATCTCCCCTCAGCCTCCTCTTCTCCAGACTAAACAACCCCAGTTNCGCCAGCTTCTATAGGAGAATGCCATGGGGGACAGTTTCAAAGGCTTTACTGAAGTCCAGGTACACCACATCCACAGCCACTTGGCAGAGCATGGGAGGCTGAAAAGTCCCCGGTGCAAGCACCACCCAGCAACAACCAAAGCATCAATGGGCCATCAATGCTCCTTTCATACCAAACTCAAAACACAGCACACACACACACAGAGAGCTACTGGGAAGAAAGTTAACTTTATCCCAGCCGAAACCAGGACAGACAAAGCTGTCTTGGATCAATCTCGGCTTCATTTTATGTCCCAGTGAGATCAGTGGGACTGTTCATGTAACAGATGCATAGTCCAGGAGAAATGTATTGCTATCTTATAAGTCTACAGGTGTAGTTAAGGTATTAAAGATAGATCTGTGAGAGAAGAGAGGTGGAATATGTATAAACCTTTAAATGCAACTCATATTTTTATTTGTACATCAAATTTGTCTCTCCTTTTAGTAAATTATGAAATCCATTATTCTAGAGAACAGTATTCTCAAGAAAAATCCTATCTATATACCAATTACTAAGTAAAGAAGTTATAGTTTATATAATATGTAATGATTTGATGAGCCACAATTACATTACAGAACTGTTGAGGTTGGAAGGGATCTCTTGAGGTCATCTTGTCCAATCCACCCCTGCTCAAGCAGGGCCACTTACAACCAGTTGTCCAGGACCATGTCTAGACAACTTTTGAATATCTCTAAGGATGGAGACTCTACAACCTCGCCACACAACCTGTGCCAGTGTTCAGTCACCCTCATAGATAAAAGTGTTTCTTAATTTTCAGAGGGAACCTCCTGCGTTTAATTTTGTGCCCATTCCCTCTTGTCTTGTCACTGGGCACCACTCAAAAGAGCCTGGTTCTGTCCTCTTTGCACCCTCCTTTCAGGTATTTATATATATTGATAAGATCCCCCTCTGAGCTTTCTCTTCTCCAGGCTGAACAGTCCCAGCTCTCAGCCTTTCTGCATATGAGAGATGCTCCAGTCTGCTCACCACCTAAGTGGCCCTTTGCTGGACTCTGTACAGTATGTCCATGTCTCTCTTGTACTGGGGTGCCCAGAATGGGACACAGCATTTCAGATTGAGTAGAGGGGAAGGGTCACCTTCTTTGACCTACTAACAATATTTTGCCTAATGCAGCCCAGGATACGACTAACCTTCTTTGTGGCAAGGGCACATTGCTGGGTCATGTTCAGCCTAGTGTTCAGCAGAACCTTTTCTGCCAACATGCTTTCCAACTGGCCAGCCCCCAGCATATACAGGTGCCTGGGGTCGTTCCTCCCCAGATGCAGGACTTTGCACTTCACGTTTTTGAACTTCATGGGGTTCCTGTCAGCCCATTTCTCCAGCCTGTTGAGGTCCCTCTGTGTGGCAGTATGACCTATCAGCTGCTCCTCCCAATTTGGTGTCAGCAGCAAACTGGCTGAGGGTACACTCTGCCCCATCATCCAGATCATTAATGAGGATGTTAAACAGGACTGTACCCGATATTGATCCCTGGGATATACCGCTAGCTACTGGCCGCCAACGAGACTTTGCGCTGCTGATCAGCACCCTCTGGACCTGGCCATTAAGCTGGTTTGCAGTCCACCTCACGGTCTGCTCATCCAGCCCATACATCAACAGCTTCTCTATGAGGACCTCATGGGGAACAGTGTCAAAGGCCTTACTGAGGTCCAGGTAGACAACATCCACTGCTCGCTCTTCATCTTCCAGGCCAGTCACTTCATCACAGAAGGTTATCAAGTTTGTCAAGCATGACTACTCCTGATAATTTTCTCGTCCTTAATGTACCTGTAAATGGCTTCCAGGATTAGCTGCTCCATTCATTCTGTAGGTCCTCCTTGCCCTTCTTGAAGATGGGGGTGACATTTGCTTTCCTTCAGTCTTTGGGTGCTTCTCTCAGTGGTCAAAGATTATCAAGAGTGGCCTTGCAATGAATCTGCCAGCTCCCTCAGCACTCATGGGTGCATCCCATCAGGATCCATGGACTTATGGAGGTCCAGTTTGATCAAGTAATTCCTGGCGTGATCCTTTTCCACCAAGGATCACCAAGGATATATATTGCTTGCTCCAACCTTTCCTCTTGCTCTCTGGGATCTGAGATTCCTGAAGGCTGGTCTTGCCAGTAAAGACTGAGGCAAAGAAGGCATTTTACTTTGATCTTTCCCATGTCCTTTGTAGCCAGGTCCTCCGTCTCGTTGAACAATGGGCCCACATTTCCCCTAGTCTTTCTTTTGTCTCCTATGCACTTACAGAAGCCCTTCTTGTTGTCTTTGACATCCCTGGCCAGATTCAATTCCATTGAGGCTTTAGCTTTCCTAACTTCATCCCTGGATGCTTGCACAATGTTTCTGTATTCCTCCCAGGTTACCTGTCTTTGCATCCATCCTGTGTATGCTTCCTTTTTGCGTTTGAGTTTGGCCAGGAGCTCCTTGTTCATCTTCACAAGGCCTCCTGGTGTTTTTGCCTGACTTCTTATTCATTGGAATGGAGCTCTCTTGAGCTTGGAGGAGGTGGTCCTTGAATATTAACCAGCTTTTGTGGGTTTCTTTTCCTTCTAGGGCCTTATCCCATGGGACTCTTCCAAGCCAATTTTTGAAGAGGCCAAGGTCTGCTCTCCTGAAGTCTACGGTTGTGAGCTTGCTTTTCACTCTGCTCCCTCCCCTCAGGATCCTGAACTCCACCATCTCATGGTCACAGCAGCCAAGGCTGCTGTCGACCTTCACATCCTCAATGAGGCCTTCCTTTTTGGTAAGTATGAGGTCCAGCAGAGCGCCTGTCCTTGTTGGATCCTCAGTCACTTGGAGGAAGAAGTTATCATCAATGCACTCCAGGAACCTCCGGGATTGCTTATGCCCTGCTGTGTTTTCCAACAGATATCAGGGTGTTTGAAATCCCCCAGGACAACCAGGGCCTGTGAACGTGAGGCTGTTCCTATATGTCTTTAGAGGGCATCATCTACTTGTCCTTCCTGGTCAGGTGGCCTACAGCAGACACCCACTATAATGCCACCTTTGTCTGTCCTCTCTTTAATCCTAAACCATAAACACTCCATTGGCTCCTCTGCCATCCCCAAGCAGAGCTCCATGCACTCTAGCTGCTCTCTCACATAAAGGGCAACTCCCTCTCCTTCCTGTCCCTCCTAAAGAGCCTGTGTCCCTCCAGTGCAACACTCCAATCATGGGAGCCATCCCTCCACATCTCTGTAATCCCAACAAGATCACAGCCCTGAAACTGTATGCAGATGTTTGTATTTATTATTATTTTCATTGTATTTATTCCACATACCATGTGCATTAGTATGCAGGCACTTAAGATGGGAATCCCAGGATGTTGAGTTCCCGGAAAGGGTTTGGGGGATTTGTGCACAATGGTGCCTTGTAGACACCTTGTGGGCACCTCAATTACATAGGGAATTACAATTACAGAATTTAATCGTGTTTGTTTTAGGACTGGGTAGGTAGCTATAACTAAAATTTAAATTAAAACTTCTCCTACCAAAGCATCATATTTTATTTCTCTATCAGAATGTAAGATACCAAAATAACCACATTTGGATATAAATCTTGGCACAAGTCATACAGAGCATTACACGTTATGTGTGTATACATACAAGACAGCATCATCAGCCCAGTGAACTGTATTCCTCAACTACTTTTACTGGAGGCAGAAAGTTCATCCTGATCTCGCTGCTACAAATTAAGAACTGTACACCATAGTAATTACTTTCCCTTGCAATGTTAATTGCTGTTTTCAAAAACGTGTTCTGTGTACTACATCACTGATGAAAAATCATTTCTAACTTACTGAACTCTGGTAATCAGCTGATAGGCCTAGTCAATATTTCCATAAAGCTTCTATGACATTTGCTGGCATTTATAAGACATCAGAAGCACTTTTTACCTAATGTCCCTTTTCCTAATTTCCAATAAAATATACTATATTGGTTATGCTGTTGGTGTTTGGGTTTTCTTTGTGTTTTTTTTTTTTTCTTTCAAATCTCCTTGGTTTAGCATAATTTACTGTTTTACCATTTATATCAAAACCCTCTATTCTTTTTGCTTTGTCTATAGAACCATAGGGAGCTTTTTTATTCTCTTTTTTCCAGAAATAGGCCCAGTTTCATGAAGCTTTAGTTCTTGCCTTGTGCTCTATTAGCTCCTACTTTCCTCCTTTGGAGTAAAAACAATTCTACACTATTCCTAGAAAATTTCCTAATTCTCTTTATGGTACACAGTGTTACATGGCACTTGAAATGGTATTCCTTGCTCCTTCGATGACTTTGTTTTCTATAGCACATCATTATCCCCTCCTAGCATATGCATCAGTAGTACTGAAATCTCTACCGTTATTCTTAAATGATAAGCCGTGATTAATCCCATGCAGCTCTTTTCAGTGTCGCACTGCTCAGTACTCCTCTAGCTATTATATTTATTTTACTTGGCTTTTACCTGGAAACATGCCACTCCCGACACATAGAGAATGGTCTGTCACATAATCTGACCTAACTAAAGAGATAATTAATCAGTTTCCCTATCTTCCAACTGTATTATTTATATAGCAGACTCATCATCTTTTTTGAATGACCTAAGATCCTCCTGATTGCTAAAGGTATTTCTAAGTCCTCTGAGGAATACTCTGTGGAGCTGGCATCCTCAGTAGCATCACTGTGTAAAAATGTGGCCATGTTCCTGCACAGTAATTCTTAGAAGTGACAGATATTTTTAAAGAACAAAATGAGCGGAGAGTTCTGTGAAATTTTGCCAGTAAAATTAATATCAGTTTACAAAAGTCCTGTATCTTTCCTGGCTCTGTCCTCTCATAGATGTATATATCTGCTATACCCATTTAGCCTCTCCTGAAGCTCATATATTCTATTTGTCACATTAATTTAGCATTTCACAAGTACCTCTACTTCATCAAAAGTTTTCCTAAATTTTAGTAACATGGCCTGCAACACTGCATTACCCTATCTATCTTTTTTGTTTCCTTCCTCAAAATGGATTGTTTCATGACATTTCTTTAAATTCATACTCTTTAAAATATAAAATTTATATAGAATGCTCATTTTTTCTCCCTGTTTACTTCACCTCCTACAAAATTACATCTGTCATTTTTCTCATTGTCAAAATTTAAAATATTGATATAATTTTTATGATTTAGTAGTAAGCTAATTTATAAGTATGATTGCCTAGGTAGTAATAGTTGTTAATTGTTATATTCTCTCCAAAATAATATTTCTTAAATA
The DNA here is from genome assembly GCA_013400755.1 of Pelecanoides urinatrix. Classification (NCBI taxonomy): domain Eukaryota; kingdom Metazoa; phylum Chordata; class Aves; order Procellariiformes; family Procellariidae; genus Pelecanoides; species Pelecanoides urinatrix. The sequence goes on along the minus strand of VZTQ01013333.1, from coordinate 7,244 downwards.
TTTCTGCTTCCTAAAGATCCCATTTGTAGTGGAATTAGCAATCATAAACATGCAAACTCAGAAATTTTAATTTATGCATATTTTACATCAAATGCCATACCTCAGAAAAGGGTATGCAAAAGTGCTCATTGGAAGATGCGGTTCTTAATGTAGAAGAAAGAAATCTGTATTACTACTTCATGCCTCTGCATATCAAGTGTTATTTATTCCACTAATCACTATATTGTAGCATATGTACTTCTAAAATACATATAATTACAAAAAACTATTAAAACTTTTTAGGAAGAAAACCCAGGAAATCATTTTCATAACATAAAACAGTTTCTTAACTAAATGGGTGGAAAGAGAGGTTACTTCTTTACTCAGGTGTTTTTGGATGAGGAAGAGACAAAGTATTCTGCATGATCATCTCTACTGTATCATGCAGCCACTTTACAAAAATACTCAGAATGGTAGTCTTCCAAGTTCTTCTACAAACTACGTTTTTTGGTTTGGGGTTTTTTTTTGTCACGGCAATTTCACCCTAAAATATTTCAAATCATCACGTCCAACACCTTGTTGTCTTAATAAATGTCATTTGCTCAAGAATTATCAAGAAAGGACAACCATTCTTTGGGCAATAAAAATAAATCAGAAGCCACCAAAATATTGGCAATGAAGGACAGTATGATAACCTCAAACTTTACATCAAGAGGAAACTTAATATGTTCATGTGTTCCTACCACTGCTTTGAGATATATATGTAGTCAAGTTGAAAGGAAAGGCGGGCTCGAAGGAAGTTCAGAAGCAAACAGGGCACCTACACTTTTGCCAAGAAAAGTTAATTCGGTGTGGGTCTGCATTGCATGTAAAACGATAATGCTAAATCCAGGTAGCATAAGTGGACTGAAGACCATAGATGTAGGAAATGGAAGAAAGGCACAGAGTGTCAGTGTAAGCCAATTGAAGGTGCAAGGCTTTTCCACTAGGAAAAGGGGAACAGAAGAGGTGAAGAGAATTGCAATTGAGTACTGAGGTTTTTTTCAATTTTTATATTCTTTAAAGTATCCAGAATTTTTTCCCACAGAAATTTTGTGTGCCCAGCCATCTGATTCTTACAGTGCAGGCAGTAATCTTTGCAACTAGCGTTTTCAAAAGTACAATATAATGAATATCCCAGAACATAATGTTCCTTCCTTCAGCTCATATTTTCTACCTAGAGGCTTGCATACAGTCTGTTTGGACATGCCTTCTAGCATGCCAAGCAACCTAATTATTCATTAATGCCTTTCTAAGTTGTTAGGAGTGTTCAGACATGTAAGGTACCTTGCACCTGCATTTCAGGCAACTGGACGGTCTGTGAATTGGATCTTTGAAATTAAAACAAGACAGCTTCTGTTCTCAGACTTGAAGAGTGTGTGAACTCACCTATGGTTGCACATTTAAAATTGCTACAAACCAAAATACTGTCAAATTAGAGGGCAAATTTTCCCTCAGTGGTCCAGTTCTCCTTTAACACTCTCAAGTAAATAGCTGTTAAAAGACTCAGGAAACAGAAATAATTTAGTTTGAGGAAGTAACACTGATGAGTTGGACAATAATGTTTGTTTACTCTTGCAAACAAATCCTACTCTGTCTGCCAGGAACTTCAGATACATTGACTGTATAGCTACTTACTGCCTCAAAACAGAAGGCATTGGAGGGTTTGAAAGAACTTGCCATTACAGCCTTTTTGGTTCAGGTTATTTTTAATTATCTTGAAAGACAAAAACACTCTTATAAATATAAGAAACGTTTCCAGCAGCAAGATATTTTAAAAGGGTAAACATCAACTTTTAACTTCTTAGAACTGTCTCCCTCATGGGTATTTTGTTGCAAGTCACCGATTTTCCCTCAGTATTACCCCCTGTTCTTCCTTGCTGTGTATATCAGATATTTAAAAGGTCATCTGCATCTGATTTAAAAAAAAAAAATAAAGAGTTAAAAAAAAACCACCCTAAAGCATCAGCCTTTGAATTGTTGTTGAAACTATTGGCTATTTATACATTTATCATTTCAAATAAGGTGTAGGTGAACATTTCTAAAGCTCCCTTTTCTGTTAAGTTTTTTAATTCTTTGAGTGATTGAACGTACTGTGATGAAGTGGACTCTACTTTTCCTGAGCTATGGCTTTGAATATAAATAATTTCAGGTTTATCAGTTCTTTCCTTTTTGGAGTATCTTTCTGTGACAAGCAGATACAATTGTAAAATTGAAAGAGAAAATGAACTGAAAGGAACTGGAGAGTTCAGACTAAACTACTTCCCTATTTCTTATACTATTTTGAAGCATGATGCCATTTTAAGTGCAATGCATAACCATGTACAAACTCTGAGTTTGGAAACCACCCAAGAGAGCTATAACTCTTCTCTGTGAAGGCAGCAAAATGCATCTTACTGGTTATTTTACACCTGCTGGAAGGATGCCCATAACTTAGACTATCTTCCCTCTAAAACTTCCTGACAACTGATGGATGCTGTTACACTTTGTGCTTGCACAGAGCGGAATTGTCTCTTTCAGAAATTAGTTTCACAATGGCAGATCACTGCTATCGGGATTTTTAGGAGGAAAAAAAAAAATCAAATATTTTAAAATAGTTTTCTCAGAGGCTGAGAAAGGCAGTGGCAGGAAACTTACCCCAGTGACTAATAGGACCATACTGACCACTCACTCTCATTATCACAACTTCTCATCAAATTCACACCAGAACCAAGGCTTTATTCCATGAGTTATTTATATTCTAACTACTACCACTACTGTTGTAGGCGCCTCCTGCACTCAGAAAAGAAAGTCTGCCTTAGCTGCAACTTTAAGCGTGCACATCAAAACAATACACAAACACATGCAAAATCTCTCTGACATATTCTATCACAGTTTGAGTTCCCAGGTTCTGATTCTAAATTATGGTCACAATGCACCTGCTTTTATTCTTCTTTGAAAACAAAAATGGAGTATATTAATAAATGGCTTGCACTCAAGTATCCATGTGTAAAAAAAGTAAAATGGAGAAGTCGAATAATCTTCTTCACTCTTGGATCAAAAGGGAATACCAAAAAAATATTTTAGTATACATGAGCTAATTATGTTATCGTATAGGGTGCAGGAGCTCGGGTGCCGGCAGCAGCAGCAGCAGCAGCGGGGGCTGCAGGGCGGCCCCTGTGAGGCGCGGCCGGGGCTGCCCCGTGCCGGACACAGCCGGTTCCAGCCGGCTCCAGCGGCCCCACCGCAGGGCACAGCGGAGCCCCTCAGCCGCGGGCGGGCGCCTCGGGGAGAGCCCGGGGAAGGAAGGGCAAAATGCTGCCCGTGACATATGATAGAAAATAGGAAATACATTTTACTACTTTACCTCAGAAGTTAAACACTCTAGTAGTAGTATATAAAAGCCGTGCTTGAAACAGGAAGCTTTTACATGCCTGTCATGTAAAAGAGTCATTTTGGTCAGAAAGAATTAGAAAGTTCATTTAATTTTCAACTTATTAATACCTCTGTTCAGCAGAATTTAATGTTTCAAGACCTATTTCAATGAGCAGCTTCCTGTACTTTGCACCTCCTACAAGAAATGGCATGCAGTTTTAGTTTGTTTTCCTTAAGGGGAAAAAAAGAATAATGATTAAAATCACCTCATGTTTTTCAGGATCTATTGCAGCTTCCATGCTTTGCATTTCAATTAAAAACCATTAACAGTGTTAAACTATATAATACTTATTGTCCTATAGAGGCCAAGGAGAAATAAGACTATCAAATTAGTAATTGCTTGAAAGCTGAGCAACTATAACTTTCAGAGATGGCATCTCATTTAATTCACTATAACTTTTCCAGTTATCATGACTTTTAAATTTATGCAAACTATGTATAAAACTGTATCCATAGAAGTGAAAAAGGTCCTGGACTAAGCTTACTGTTCAATTTCAAGCTATTGTCAACAAGCACATCTACATGTGTCTACCTAGCACATAGATGTGTCTACCTAAGCAATTTAGTGTCTTACAGTTCTTTTTTATGTGGTTTGCCTTGCTTCTGTGTTTCGAGTCTTATACTCTCAGAGAGTGGTTTCTGTTTTCTTGGGACCATGGTTCACTTTGTTCGGCGGGGCATCACTTGCAATGTGACTTAAGGTCCTCCGGCAATTAACTATGTATGGATACGTGATGTGAGCCTGGAACTGGCACAGACTTCATTGCCAGTGAAGATTTGATGCAGATACAAACCTGGAATCATGGTGCTTCCCCTCTTTTCACCATACCAGTTGGTAAAGACAACATATCCATTTGATTACAACTAGATTAGCGCTGTTAGCCAGACAGTTTTTCTCTATCAGCACCCATAAAGGCATTGGCATACTCTGAGCTCTTTCCCTTGTGTCCAACTCATACAGCAATAAAAAAATAGGACACAATGCCTTTCAGTTCTGTCAAACCAGATCTTCTCTGCTAAGCTAGAGTTTTGAATGGCTTTACTGTTAGTTAGACAACTTTTTAATCTTTTTAGGTTTTTTGGTTTCATTTTGCTATCCTTGCCTATATCCATCCTTCCTTCCTTCCTTCCTTCCTGTGTGCTGTATCTCCTCTAATACCTCACTTTACAGTTTGAGCTATCAGCATCTCATGAGGCTCTACTGGTTTTATGAAATATGTCTCTTGCAGCACTGGGTGGTTCTGGTTGGATGAACAGTCCTATTGACTTTACCATTTTAGGGAAAAAACACAATCCCAAAGCAGTCTGCCTGTTTGGTCTTTAAACACAGATGTTAAGCGGAGACGCATTTAACGCATTCAGCATTTCTCCTTAAGAGAACAAATACTGACACTGAACTCCCCAAGGGCAAAACTGCCTTGGAACATCTACCCTCAGCTCTATTCGATGATGCCTGCATCCCCCAAAAAAAGTCTAAAAGGACACTAATCCATTCCAGTACTAGTTCACTGTGAAGCACTAGAGTTTCACTGTAGGTCTCTGTTCTTCCTCACCCTTTCCAAGATTTGCCAGTTTAATGAGGCAACTGGGAATGCTCACTTAGGTCTTTCATTTACAGTGCCTAGCACATCTGACCAAAATTACCATCAGATAATTTGAACACTGGGGATTATCCCCTTAAGCAATTGGGTTGACTATGCCCTCAGTATGCCCTACCCAAATGACCCAACCCCTCTTCCCTTGTTACCAGACAATATTTCTAAGGAATTTGTATGAACAGACATCTGTTCAGGGCTGGGAATCCACAGCCTTTCAACAAATATATCTAGCTTTGGATTCAGGCACATGACAACTGTGGCTTCTTCGGTCTTCCCTAAGACTGATGGATATTACAAAGCCTTCATGTTCCTTAACAAATGTCTGTTAATTCTGTCCTGTGTCATCCAGCAAAACCCAGTCTCCTGTAGGGATACAGGTAGCTAACAAGTAATTCATTCCTTATGGGAATAAAACCTTACTAATCAGCCAGGTCAGCTCTTTGCCAGCAGTACCTTCTGCTGCTATTTAATGAAGCAAGAAGTCAGAGACACCAACATACACTGAGGTTTCCAAAGGACTAGTCCTTTTGCAAACAGAAAATACAAACCCTCCGCACACTTCAGTTTAAAGTAAATGATGAATCTAACCACTTATAGTCATCAACTCCCTACTAAGCTGGATCCCAACAGCGTTTGAGAAAGAATTTCATCTCGGCACTCACTGAGAATCAATCAGCTTCCAGGACAATCTTACAGAAAGCTTTTGATGCCTCTGATGTTATGGAAAAACAATGGTTGTACCATGTGTTTTGAGAAGCCATCATAGTTCCCTGTGTTCTGACTACAAGAAGAGGTAGTCCTTCAAAAAGAAAAAAAATTGAAACATATTTCTCTCTGACACTCTTCTCCTGTGCTGAAATATCTAGAAGCCCACACATGTACCACCAAAAGCAAGCTCTCATATCCTTGCCATAAATTGGTGCCTTAAATAACCCTCTTCACAGCCTGTGTGTTAGGTCCTGCTGAGAAAGAACTAATTTTCTAAATGTTGTCCCTCAAGTGTCGATTCCACCACCCTGCAGCAGTATCTTCAATGAGATACGATTTTTGAAGATACACAGCTGTGAACAACTTGCTTTTTGCATCCAGTTACACCAAAAAAATCTCAAGTGGAAACTGTTAAAGGACAAGCTGTCCTCTTTTGCCTTGGCAGCTGAGTCCTAGACATAGCAGATCACAATTGATTTATTCAGTTTGCAGAATATCTTTCCTCCATTTCCATTTTTCTTTATTGATCCCTGTCACAAGAATCTGGCCTAGCTGAAAATTCAACCTCTACAGAAATTCAGTGCCACAGAGCTGATTCCCTTCACCTGAAAGGGAAGGCATTTTATGCTCAGATCTTCACACCAAATATTAAGCCTGCATATGAGCACTTTCAATTAAAAATCCTATTCTTTAGGCTCTCATGACACCAAAGGTCTTTACAAAAGAAAGAGCTATGGTAGAAACACTCTTCAGGAATCAAAATACGGAAGTTTTTAAAAGGGTTTGGTAAGTCTTCATCTTACCACTAGAACAGCAACACTTCATTAGGATCTTTTTTTTTTGTGTCCCACTTGATGGCAATTCCTTTGAAATCAAGACAACATGCTCTTTTGTATTACTCTCTCCAAAATCAGTATTTTTGGTAGCTGCTGCATCAGAAAGAAAAGTCCATTCAAAATTCCTGCCCAGGATGGTTTCTGGCTTTCATTTCTTTCCGGAAATTATTTTGTTTAATCTTTCCTTAAAACTGACTGTTTCTCTAACAGTGACAACCCTATGCACGTCTGATGTTAGCTAATCTTTATTCTTTTATGTTGACAGAACATGGACTTTCAGGAAAATACAACTTTTTACCTCTGATGTTGCCAAATTCTACGTAAAATGTTTCTTATTGGATTACAGACTATATGAAGCAATACTAACACTACAAAGCAATATGAAAGAATACTAGCAATACTAACTTAAAACAGCGTATTTAATTCTAATACATATACATTTAACTAAAGTACAAGCAATATCTGAGGCTTCCATACTTTACATCGTTATGACTGGGTGGTGAGCTGTCCTGGGCTCCATTCACAATTTTGTTACATGCTATGCTCTTGCTGAGGTGTCTAAAAGCAATGCCACTTTTGGGATAGCTGCCTCTAAGGCTTTATCGAGTTAAGGATGTAGGACGCTCCTTCGGGTACCAGTTCTGTGGTATATCACTGTCGTGGTTTAACC
>VZTQ01013329.1:0-14292 GCA_013400755.1 Pelecanoides urinatrix | reverse complement strand
TGCCAGGAGCCTGCTCCAGCATCTCCACAGGCTGNCTGCAGGTTCCTTCAGGGCACATCCACCTGATCCACCATGGTCTTCTCCACAGGCTGCAGGCGAGTCTCTACTCCAGTGCCTGGAGCACCTCCGCTCCATCCTTCTTCACTGACCTTGGTGTCTGCACAGTTGTTTCTCTCACATTTTCTCACTTCTCTCTCATAGCTGCTGTTGTGCAGTGGTTTTTACCCTTTCTTAAATATGTTATCTCAGAGGTGCTACCAGCATTTGGCCAGTGGTGGGTCCATCTTGGAGCCAGCTGGAACTGGTTCTGTCACACATAGGGGCAGTCCCTGGTGTCTTCTCAGAGAAGCCACCTTTGAAGCCCTCCCTGCTAGTTTGCTACATAAACCCAATGCAATTGTCAACGATGGGCATCAACCACTTCTCTGGGCAACCTGTTCCAGTGTCTCACTGCCCTCATCATAAAAAATTTCTTCCTTATATTCAATCTTAAATTGACCGTCTTTCAGTTGCCCTTCGTCCTGTCACTACAAGCCCTGGTAAACAAGTCTTTTTCTATTTTTCTTATAAGCCCCCTTTATATATTGAAAGTCTGTAAGAAGGTCTCCCTGCAGTTTTCTCTTCTCCAGAATGAACAACCCCAACTCTCTCAGCCTGTCTTCTTGGCAGAGGTGTTCCAGTCTGATCGTTTCTGTGGCCCTCCTCTGGACCCACTCAACAGGTTCCTGTCTTTCTTGTGTGGGGACCCCAGAGCTGGATGCAGTACTCCAGGTGGGGTCTCCTGAGAGTGCAGTCGAGGAGGAGAATCTCCTCTCTCACCCTGCTGGCCATACTTCTTTTTATGCAACCCAGGATACAATTGGCTTTCTAGTCTGCAAGTTCACGTTGCCAGCTTATGTCCAATTTTTCATCCACCAGTATCCCCAAGCCCTCTGCAGGGCTGTTTTCAATCCCCCAGTCTGTATTGATACTGGAGGTTGCCCTGACCCAGGTGCAGGACCTTGACCTTGCTGTACTTCATGAGGTTTGCATGGGCCCACTCCTCAAGGTTCTTCTGGATGGCATCCCTTCCCTCAAGTGAATCAACTGCACCACTCAGCTTGGTGTCATGTGGAAACTTCCTGAGGGTGCACTTAATCCCACTATCTATGTCATTCATGAAGTTATTAAATAATACTGGTTCCAGTATACACCCTTGAGGGACACCACTCGTTACTGGTTTCCCCTTAGAGATGGAGCCGTTGACTGTAACTTGTGTGACATGGCCAATTCCTTATCTATCTAACCATCCATCCTTCAAACCTGTATCTCTCCAAATCAGTGGCAAGGATGTTGTGTGGGACTGTGCCAAAGGCACAAAGACATCTGTAGCCCTTGTTACTCCATTGTAGAAGGCCACTAGCTTAGGCAGGCACTTAGATTTGCCCTTTGTGAAGCCATGTTGGTTGTCTCTAATCACCTCTGTCATCCATATGTTTCAACATAACTTCCAGGATCCGTTCTGTGGTCTTACTGGGCTCTGAGGTGAGGCTGACTGGTTGGTAGTTCCCAGGGTCCTCCTTTACCCATGTTAAAAATGGATGCGATGTTCCCTTTTCTCCAGTCACTGGAGACTTGACCTGATGCCATGACTTTTCAAATATGATTGAGAGTGGCTTAGCAACTACATCTACCAATTCCCTCAGGGCCCTGGAATGCAAATACGATGCTTATTTTGCAAAATAAAATGGTACTATTCCATATCCATCTGATAGAGTATATTTGAGTGTAGTTTAGACAGCAGAATAGGTTTCTGGGACTCTTGTTTACATTAAAGAAAAGTAGTATTCTGTCTGCAATGATGTTAAGCAACCAAGCTGAATATTTTTGTTTATTTCTTCATAAATAATTACGTGGAAGAAAAAAAAATTACGACTTTTCAGTTGCATTAAATGATAGATACACTGTAAAATCATAGAATCCTAGAATCACTAAGGTTGGAAGAGACCTCTAAGATCATCACGTCCAACCATCAACTCAACACGACCATGCCCACTAAACCATGTCCCTAAGCGCCTCATCTACACGTCTTTTAAATACTTCCAGGGATGGTGACTCCACCACTTCCCTGGGCAGCCTTTTCCAAGGCCTGACCACTCTTTCAGTAAAGAAATTTTTTAAAGTTCTTTAATTTTTATTTTAATTTTCTTTAATTTTTAATTTTTTAAATTCTTAATTTTTTAAAATTAAAAGTTTGTTTAAAATTTTCCCTTTTTCCCATTAGTACTCTTGATTTTGCCCATAAATTTATTCCTGCTTGAAAGTTGTACACTATTGTTACGGTTACCTGAAGGTTTCCTAATCCTTTAATTAAAATGCAGGATTTCTATTGCACTGGCAAATTATGCAAATTGAAACTATTTTATTTCTTTGTTTACAGAAATAATACCAAATGACCTAGTCCTAACTAGAGCTCCTGGTGCTAGATATTTGTAAACTGTTTGGGGTTGAGTGTATGCATTATTGCTCTGATCATTCAAATAGCTCTGTATGAATAAAAGCCTGGCTCAGTGCAGTGTAGGTGCCAGTGCAGGCCTAATACGAAAGTTCTTGAAATGTGAGTGCAGTAAGTGAACTCATAATTGAGCAGCTGTTGAATTGTCAGGTATTTTGAAACAGCTTGAAAAACTTCTTCATGTCAATCCTTACCTGGCAGGGCAGATGTAAACTATGTATGGTCAGGAGTATGGACGATCTCCTGGCCTCCCATTTACTTGGCACGGGGCGCCTCCTGAGCCTGCTGTCACCCTTCCTTGGCCATGGAAGGAGCTGGGTCACCCCTCAAGCTCACACAGATCTACAGGCAACACACAGCCAGACTTTGCCTACCCAGCATCCAGGACTTCAGGGCTCAGCATGGAGGGTCCTACATAGCTGTGCAGGCACAGTCACTAGCTGCAGCAGGTTGATTTATTTCCCATCCAGCTGATGAACTCAGTGATAATCCTCTTTTTTTTTTTTTCCCCTCTCTCACTTTTCAGAATGAAACAAAATGGAGATGGCCACTGAAATGTTCATAGAAAGCGTTACATTCAGACAGACATTTTGTACCTTTAACAGTGTTAGTGTCTATATAGGTCTCCTTTAAAATTAAAGGGAAGAATAACATATGAAGTGTCTATATAAGATGCAGTGAACAATACGTAGCACAAATAGCCTAACCTGTACTCCAAAGATGCCGATCACAGCCATTAAGTAAGAAGTTTATTTTGGGGAGGTGTTGTTTCTCACAGGCACGGTGCCAGCCTAATCTCTTTCCTCCACGTTTTTATTCTGGAGCTGCTTAAATTGATACTACTATTGAGAAAAATCTTCCTGCAGCCTCAGGCCAAGTATTGTTGCTTTACTTGTTCTTGATGTAGCTTGCTACTCCCAAATAAATGTCTAGGAAAAAGAGTGGTGTTGCACAGTTATAAAGGATTAAGCAAATGTAATATAAAGGTATTAATTTAATGGGATTTGAGTATTAATGAAACAGTTCATTTTCCACTATAGTGAATAAACTGAAATGGTACTCTTAAATGGCTTACAGTAATAATAACATCTGGAAACCAAATAGCTATAATGAAGGAAGGTGTCTGTTTTCTCTATCTAAATGAAAACAATGTGCTGTGCATTTAAGAGCAGGACACAGTCGCTGATGTCTTGATCCAGTAGAGGTGAATGTCTTGAGTTTTGATACTGATTCCAGTTGGAGCAGGATAGGGTCATAGAATCATAGAATCATAGAATGTGTCCTTAGTGGTTTGGGGGTGTCATGGTTCTAATCACATGGTCTGAGAGTCATACTATGCGTCCAACTTTGCCCTTTGACTCCATTTCATGAGACATTAAAAGTATTCTCCACAACAGAATGTTAAAGAATAACTTTTGCTTTTTAATTTACAATTTTTTTACTATTTTGTATACATTTCTATTCTCCTACTCGTGATCCTGTATTCCTTCTTTCTGATACTTCTTACACACAAGTGAGTCTGCAAGTGGCAGACAGAAGTGGCATAGCACAGAACAGCCTTAGTAGAGACTGAAGGTTTTTTTCTCATGTGTTGGGTTAAAATTTATTGCATTAAAATTTGAGAACCATGTGAAATTTAAAAGGTTAACATTTGCATTAATTCAAATTCTGTAGTGCAGTTTTACATAATGAGCAAATGTGTTGTATGATAAGGGAGGTTCTGTTTTCCCCTGAGTTAATATTGTCTGTTGAAGAAAATTGGGACTATCTTGCATTTGCATGGAATACTTGCTACTGCTTCTTGTCTCTTGTTTGGTGTTGGTACTGTTCTTCCATCTTGTAAAGTTCTTAAGGGGTTTACTAAAATTCACTATTTCAGGATGGACATAGGCATGCCTTAAATGCAGAAGAAGAACCCAAACCTCAAACAGCAATCAAAAATGCCATTACATGCATTATCCTGGGAAGAAGCCCTTAGTTTTGCTACTGAATTTCACCATCAACCACAACACACTTTGATTAAATACCAAAGATAACAGTAAGCATTGACTAATGAAGGGATCTGATGTGCTTAGCTCTCACATTGTCATTTGTGCCTTTGGGCATGGCCCTCAACTCTGGTTCACTTGGTTATACTAATGGTGAAATGTGAGAAATGGTGTATAATTTTGTATGTAAACCAATTTAAAATTACGGAATGAAAAGTGGGAAATAATTAATTTTAAATGCCATTGAATAAGCATTAAGTCTAAAATTCTGTTCCAAGGAAGGGTGGCAATCTCAACCTCTTTTGCCATCCCTCTGTGATACTGCTAGTAACCTTGAAATTTTTGGTTCAAGAAAAGCTAACAAACATTACTGATGATCAGAGCTGGAGCTAGGGTATGAAAGTAGTTCTAGAGGGAAGAGCTGGCAATGAATTGCGCTTATGGTTGGGAAAGTTCTAGTTTAAAGAGTAATCTTAGTTGCTTCCTGGACCAAAAGCCAGTTCTCCACATCTTGGTCACAAAATACAGATGGCAGAAATGTAAACGCACAGAAGTCTTTTTGAGGACAGAGGTGAGTGGGAGGAAATCTGTTAATGAAATCAAACCAATATGATTAAAATGCATAATCAAATTTATAACATTTAATAGATTTTTTGGTGGTGGGAGGTGGTAACTGAATACATTTTAGAGCAATGATGAAACAGAAAGAAAATCTGTTCTTCCAGGAAAGAACAGGAAAAAAGACAAAAAGAAAAATGGCTTTCTGTTTTTGAGGTTGCCTGACAAAACACATAGCAATGGAATACAAAAGGCCTCGTTCTAATTGAATTACAAACTGTGTAATAGTTTAAACTGCACCAGCTGGTCTTATGAAGCTACCATATTCCTTGGAGACATGTTCCTTGGATTCTCTTAAGAATCTTACTAGACCAGTTCAGCATTGCCTTCTGAGTCTTTGTGCTGAAATAGCAAAATGTATAGCTTAACAGCTCAATCTTTATTAAACAATAACTAGAGTGAAGCACAGCACATGGTGTTTGTGCATGTATGTGTTTAACTTGTATTAATTTGTATTTAGTAGCATCTTTCTCCCTGTCTCTGTTCTTCTGCTCTTTGTTGCTTTAGGCTGTCACATCCCTGAGCAGTCACAGCCTTATAGGCAACCCGTTGTTAATGGGGATTGGAGTCACTGGGTAGTTGCTGTGGAGTGCTTCTACACATTTTAATTAATAAGTTCAGTGCTGATCCTGGGAAAACTTATGAGAGATTCTTGTTGTAGTTGAGGTTTGTCAATACATCCCTGAATCAGGTCAGCAAGGGAAAAAGTGAGACATGGGGACGGGAGGGGGGTTGAGGCTTAATAAAGTAACTACAATCAATTGAGCAACAGTCTCAAACTTGCACCAGAGAAGTAAATTACTTCTGGAATTGGTCACGTGAGGTCAACTTGAGATTATTTTGAAGTAGATTGCCAGCTGTGCATTAGAAGCACATCGAACTTTGCATGACGAACTCTCAGCAAAAAACAGGACAATATATGACTGTTTCTTTTTTGTGTGGAAAGCTCATGTGGTTTTATACGTAGTTGTTTTGCTTCATTGGTCAATAGCACACCAGCTAAAAATATCTGTTTCTTTGAAAACATATGGTGTTTATATATTCTTTAAAATCTTTCAGTTGTGCTAATCCTAAATTTTTTTTCTCATTTAGTTTCCAAAATACTGGTTTTAATACGTTTTTTTTATATGAGCAAAGCCATTGATCTTTCACAGACATAATGATTTTCAGTTGTTTAAGTGAAGAGTCCTGTAACATTTAAGCATTTGATTAAGGAAGGGTTGCTATTAAGTAACTTAATTTCTGTATGTCAGAATGTGTAGTTTTGTAATACTGGATCCTGTGTCTTACCAAGGGTGTTCCACAGGTTTATAAGAAGATGATTTCTGTTCAGTAAGATACATATGTCATCCCTGTTTTTTTCCTTTTTAATGCTGAATTCAGAGAAAAACATACTGATTAATATCAGGCATATCCTGTCACATCAAAGTAATAATGTAAGTTTGCTTTAATAAAGCCTAGGTTAGAGAAACGAGCCTGTTGTCTGGTACGTGTATGCGCATACATCTGTCTCTGAAATCAGATCTCTAAGGTGCAAATATTCTGCATTACTTTTACATATTGGTTTGTGAAATCTTGAATTCAAATTTTTAAGCATGGAGTATCTTGCAGTATAATCACCATAATAGATGCCCAGGTGGGCAAAGTAAGACTCTCGACGTTCACTGTGAAGCCTAGGTCTGTTCTCACCTTTGATGTATCTTGCATCCCATGGAAAGGATGAATATAAAAAAGGTATTTGTGACTTGAATAATGGTGATCTGCAGGAAGCAGGAATCGGAGGTGGGGGGATGCTTTGCTGTAGCTTTGAAAGTCTGTTTGATAACCTTCGAGGTGGGACACAAAAGCAGATGCCATCTGCTTTTCTCATGCAACCTGAGAAGACCATCAGACTGCCAGAAGTACCTTTGGGTTGGTAGATTTAGTCTGTGCCCATGACATCAGGACCTCTTGAAAGTCCTACTTTTTATCTTTTTAAATGAATTGCTTCATATACATTTTTTCCTTTTTTACAGTATTCTGTAACTTCTCTCAAGACCATCCCAGAATTATGTAGAAGGTGTGATTCACAAAATGAAGACAGATCAGGTATGATACCCGCTTCTGTCCACCCATCATTTTCTAGGCTGTTTTTTATCACGTGCAACTTGGCAACAATAGCTTCTTGGCAGTGTTCTGTTGTTTTGTTTTCTCTCATTTTTGTACAGCTTTCTGGAAACATGACTTTTTTTTTTCAACAGATGTTAGTTCATTAGAAGGAAAAAAAGTTCCAAAAAAGGATTTGGCTGTGTACAGATAAATGTAGGGCTTCATCTCAGCAACTCCAAACCACAGTATATGCAACAATTTACTTGAAAACCCGAGAAACCATTGGTGACAAGACGTAATAATGTAGGCGCCAATGAAAAAATGTTGGATACATTTACTACCCATATGGCCACGACCAGTTTGAGGGATGATGTTTTGCCAGAGTCTGAAACTGTATCAAGGATGCTACATGATAGAATCTACTCTAAGGCATACTGTAATAGTTAAGATTAAAGCTGAGTTTTTGAGTTTAATAGTGTAAACTAAATGAAGAATCATGGCATATAGATGAGAACCAGCTGGAGACCTTCCCCCTGCCCCCCCTGACAAAAGTGCATTCAGTGTTGTTTTTCACTCTGTAAATGAGATTAATCCCCTTTTGTTTTTCTCTTCCTGATGGAGGAGAAACGAATTGGTGAGAGGAGCATTTTTGTTGAGCTATGAAAAGTTTATTGTGTTTTCTGATGCTTTAACTGAACTTTCTTTAATGTTGTTTCATCAAATACTTTTATAACAGAAACAGGAGACCTGGAATTTGTGAGACTATAGAAGGCTTTAAAAACTGTGCCATACTTTGACAACTTTTATTTCTATATTTCCTTTCAGAGAATTGTAAATTTCTGAGGTGTGTAACTAAGTTGAAACTTTCTGGAGCTACTTCTTTGACCAGAGTCATTAAAGGCCAGATCATCACAGCTGTATGCCACTGCCCTTAGCAATAAAGGGAAGCAAAGCTCTCCTTACGATACCTTCTTGCCTGCACAGGGCACAGCACGCAGTATTAGTGCTGCAAGCAGAGGCAGGGAAGAAGTGGAAGGGGAGAGGACCCCTGATTCACCCCTGTCAATTTGCCCTATCCCATTCTACCCCAATCTTCCCCCTGCCCTCCTCCATCCTCTGCCATCCTCCCCTCTATATTCCCCCATCCTTCCCCATTACACCCTTCTGTCCTTGCTCTGCCTTACCCCTATCCCTCTTCTTCTCTCTTCTTCCTACCTTCTTGCTCCTTCTTCTCCCCTTCCTCATCTTTTTCTTCCTCCCTTCTTTCCCTTTTGTCCCCTCTCCTTCCCCCTTCTTCCCCCTTCCTTCCCTCCTTCTTACCTGTTCTTACCCCCTTTCTCCTCACTCTCTCCCCATTCTCCGATTCTCACCCCATTTCTCCCCACCATTCTTCCCCACATTCTTCTCTTACTTCTCCCTCCTTCCCTCCTCCTTCCCTCTTTCTTCCCCACTTCTTCCCTCCCTCTGCTCCTCATTCTTCCCTGCCATTCTCCTTACCATTCTTCCCCCTATTCCTTCTCCCATTCTTCTTCCCCTGTTCTCCCCACCATTCTCTGTCATTCTCCCCACTGTTTTCCCACTTGTTCTCCCTTCTTCCCCCATTCCTCCCCACCATTCTTCGTCCCCATTCTCCCCAGTGTTCACCCCACCATTCTTTCCCCCCATTTCCCCAGAGCTTACTTTTCTTTCCCCACATTCTTCCCTCCCCAGTCTTTCCCACCATTCTTCCCCACAAGTCTTTCCCTTGTTTCCCCCCCCAAGTTTTCCCCCCAAGTCTTTCCCAATATTCTTCCCACCATTCTTCTAGACCCCTCTTCCTCCTGTTCTTCTCACCATTCTCCTCCCCACCATTCACTGCCCCTCTTTGTCACCCCCTTCATTCCCCACTCAGTACACCCCTCATCTCTTCCACATCCCCTTCCCTGCCATTTTCTCCCCACTGCCTCCTCTCTCTGCCTATCAGTATTAGCAGCTGATCATGTGGTGGCAGGGCATTATCTCATCTTGTCATAAAAAGTTAAATTCACTCAGCTGCTCCAAGAGCAAGGTGAACTAGAGAAGGAGTGCAAGAATAGCCCCTAAGATATATTGTGCTGGGTGCTGTTCATGAGGACTGGTCAGCCACAGTGGCAGCGTCAATATGTGTTTTCACACATAAGGAAGAAGAGTATATTCTTTTTGAAATTCAGATAGTAGTCTTAAAGTAAAATGCAGACCAATAGCAAGGATGAAGCACTGGTTATGAACTCTTCCTTAAGACCATGGGATATTGACAACTTACTGTGTAGCTCTGTTGTTTCATGGTTGCTTCTGCAGTCGGACGCTTTTCAATGATGATTTTAATTACATCTGCACTCATCTACTGCCTTGAAAAGGGGTTGACAGAAGCAAGTACATTGCTGGAAGACGGTAGTAGCACTGGGGAGTCTGCCAGTGGAAATTAATTCATAGCTTTGTTTAAAAGTCTTGAGTCAAAGAAGAGGTCTTTAGCACTGATAATAGTATTGGCAAACTAGAAACAGTACTAAAATCTATTTTTTCTGTCTACTTATCATTTATAAGTTTTGGTGAATTGGAAATAGTACTAAAATCTATTTTATTTTTACTCTCCTTAATCACTGAGTAAACATAGGTGCTTAGGGACATGGTTTAGTGGGCATGGTAGTGTCGGCTTGACGGTTGGACTTGATGACCTTAGAGGTCTTTTCCAACCTTAATGATTCTATGATTCTATGATTCTATACAATGCTGAATAGGAAGGTATCACTTTACAACCCTGTACGGGCTTCAATATCTGAAGTACCTTGAAATACCAGCAGAGCAGCATCAGTCAACATTGTGCAGGGCCCAATCTGTTGATTATTCATAGTTTCTTTTGATGCAGTCTCTTGCCTTCCTTATATTGTAGACCATCAAAAAAATGTTCCCCAAATTATTGTTGCCATGTGCTGTTTTTGATGAAGCTCGACTTATATCATAAATCTTTAATATGCATGACATTCATGCTATTTTGTATCTGTATTCCATTGGCAATTTAAGTAATTACACATAGAAAAACACAGAGGTTTCACAAATAGCTGATCCAGCTTTCTACCTCATACTGGCTGCTGCTCAGTTAGAGGTTGCATTTCTTCTTTAAAACAAAAAATGTGGAAGTAGAACTATCCAAGAATTATTTTTTAGAAGAACTAAAAGTTAAGCATAAGTTAGCCATAGGATTAGATGTGCCAGGACCCTAATAATCTAAAAAATAATTCTCTGTCAGCTTTGTCTCAGAAAAATATTTAGTTCGCTAAGACAGTTAAGACAGAAGTATAGAGAAAATAAGATTCAACTTTATAGTTAAAAATATATATAAATATGCAGACAACCATTTTTGCCCACAAGATTGTTAGAACAGATTTAAACCAGACAGTTCCTCTTTGTGGAATTACGTTTTTTAATTACATAGCTGATATTATGGAAGTCTTAGTATTCATTGTTTGCAGATAAGTTTAGTAAATAGCCCTGTAAATCCCATTTTCTTTCCCTATTTCATGTAAACATTGAATAATATGTTAGTAATATATGAAAGTGTTTGGTTACATTGTTTTCAAATTACTCTAAGCACTTTCAATCCTAGACAAACATACCAGTGTTTACCAGTTAGTGTGCTTTCTCAAGCATTTCACATAGACCTTTCAACAGATTTTTTTTTTTTTTCTTAACTATTTCTGCCTGCCTGTAACTGTTGCTCAAATTACTTCTTCTTTTGGACAAGGAGAGATTAGAAAGTCTGAGAAAGGATTTCCCTACGTGTAGTTTTTCCTCCCCGAATTCTCACTGTCACCTCCCTTTATTGAACAGCACTGGCCAGTGATCTGTATCGGTGGGAAGGTCCTGTGGTTCCTTCCTCACCCTTTTGCAGGATAAGCATGAAAGTTACGCAGTCAGTACAGTCTCAGGCCTGATTCTTCTGTGTCATTCCTTGGATTTAAGGATTTTTGACTCAGGAAAATTCCAAGGGATCCCTGAAGCCAAAGTATGTGTGTCAGTACCCCCAGATTACAAGGTAAAAGATACATGGGTTTGGAGAAAAGGTGTAGGGCAAATCCTGATTTATCCACAATAAAGAGTGATTAAGGGTAATTGTTTTCTCTACCGTTATGCTTCAAGAGAATTATCTTTGTAGCCAGCATAATAACCACTAAGATGGGCATTGTTCTTCGTCAAAGATAGAAAAGAGTGTAGTTTAAAAATGGATCTAGCCAACTCATTTTTCTGAAATGAATTGTTAGCCAGCCTGCCCATTGATTTCCAGCATTGTCTAATGTAGAATGATGAATTGAAACAGAAGTCAGTCCTTTATGCTTTTGTTATTAAGCATGAAATTGGTAGATTTCTTTCTGGGCAGATTTTCTAAGGCCACTTGAGCAAATGGTTCAAGACATCTGTGTTCAACAAGCTTCACTGAGCCATATCGTTGTTGAAGTATATTCTGTTATGATAACTTTTGGTTGTCATTAAATCTATGTCTCAAATGAGGACAATATCCTACTCTAGATCTTTATTCACAGGTTGAGAAAAGCAAGTTCATCTTTAATCTCCAGCAGTTATCCTTTTGCACTGCTTTATTCGATCCCAAAGTAACTGTCATTCACAAAATTATTCATAAGTTTATTTTCCTATTTGGGAAAAAGAAATAAATCAGTGAGTATAAAATTGCACACAATTTCTATCTCAAGCTCTTGGTAGTTTTTTAGCTGTAAAAGAAACAAAAGTAAAATTTGATTTGGAGACAGTGTTATATTGCATTAAATTCACAGAGTCTGTTGTGCTCCAAATACCTCCCAGGTAAATATGTCTGAAAAAATAACAACTGATTGGATAATTCCTTAGTAGAATACTGAAGAATTTTCTCAGAAAAAAAAAAAATTAGTATGCAGTGACACTTGTGGTAGCTATATATAAGCTCTTTCCCTACCTCGTTTTCACATTCTCCCTCTTCCTGTTTTACATATTTTCTGCCAGAATGACCTTTTCTGATTTTTCAGTAGAATTTTACTTGCTACCTCTCTTTTACATCCTTACGTCAGTCTGGACAAGGGTAAACCCAATTTATTAATTTTGAAAATTTCTTTGCCTGTTCTGTATTCCCTACTTTAGAAATTACAGCTTTTGTAGTGTTCTTCCTCAAGCCATGATAGGAAATCTTATTCATTCACTGAGGTTTATATTAATGTTTGAATTTCCTGGAAAAGATGCACTGTTATTTAAAAGGATGAATTATTATTTGCCCTGTTTACCTTTCTTCTTTAGAGTGGCTTCAAATGGCACTTAAATGAGAAAAAGCCCTATCTGTTCTTATCTGTGTAGGGTTGTTCTTTAATTCAGGTTCTCATGCTATAGAGCTTACATTAAAGAACCCTAAAATGTACTCCTGGAAGTTACTAATATATTAAAACTGTAAAACAGTGCCACCTTCAGTTAAAATTGTTAAATATTATTTCAGTGATATTAATAAAACAGTAAATAGATATTCAGAACTGGTTTTGATTATCTATCAGTATGTAAGGGACATCCCTTCCTCCATCTCTTGGAGCCCCAATACTGCTGCCAGTGTTGGAGATAAATTGGTCTTAACAACCATAAGGAATTTTCTAAAAGTTTCCCGTGTAGACAACACCTCTGTGTCTGTATGCAAAGTCAGAATCACAGTGCTGTAAACGGACCTGGAATGAGTACAAGTCTTAATTAATTCAAGAATCTGTGCTGAAGTCATATCACAGGGAAGAAGCTCAGGCATTTCTTTCAGAGGACAGTAAAACTCCAAATGTGAAACTTCGTATATACTTACTGCAGGCCCCCAAATGATTATATAGTACATGAGCAGTATGGTGAAATACTACATTCAAAAAATATTTAATAGGTATGAGCAGTTGTCAATGCTAATCTCAGAGTTCCTTAATGATGATGAGGGAAAGTGGAGTAAACTCCACAGTAAGTGAATTTTTAAAGCAAGGAGGATGAGTTTCAGGTAAAGGAAAGTCATGTGAATGTTCATCCTTTGGCAACAACAGAGTCAACCTAACAGAGTTTGTTCTCGTTTATAGAATCATAGAATCCTAGAATGATTTGGGTTGGGAGGGACCTTCAAAGATCATGTAGTCCAACACACCGGCCATGGGCAGGGACGTCTTTCACTAGATCAGGTTGCTCAAAGCCCCATCCAGCTTGACCTTTGAACACTTCCAGGGATGGGGCATCCACAGCTTCTCTGAGCAACCTGTTCTCTGGGCAACAAGTGTCTCACCACCCTCATTGTAAGCGTGCAAGACCTTGCACTTGGCCTTATTGAACTTCATGAGGTTTAGATGGGCCCAGTCTTCAAGCCTGGTCAAGGTCCCTCTCATCGCATACCAAGGGATAGCGTCCCTTCCCTCAAGCAAACCAACTGTACTACTCCACTTGGTGTCATCTGCAAATTTGCTGAGCAAAACTGATGTGCACTCAATCCCACTGTCTGTCATTAATAAAGGTATTGAACAGTACCGGTCCCAATACAAACCCCTGAGGAACACCACTTGTTACTAATTGCCATTTGGACATTGAGCTGTTGACTGCAACTCTTTGGACATGGCCATCCAGTCAATTCCTTTTCCATCAAATAGTCCATCCATCAAACCTATCTCTCCAAATTAGAGGCAAGAATGTTGTGGGGGACCATGTCAAAGACCTTAGAGAAGTCAAGATAGATAATATCGGTAGCTCTTCCCTTGTCCACTGATGCAGTCACTCTCTCATAGAAGGCCACTAAGATTAGCCAGGCCTGATTTTCCCTTGGTATAGCCATGTTGGCTGTCTCTACTCACTCTACTCTCTGTCATCCATATGCCTTCACATAGCTTCGAGGAGGATCTGTTCCATGACCTTTGCAGGCACAGAGGTGAGGCTGACTGGTCTGTAGTTCCCAAGGTCCCTCTTACCATTTTTAGAGGATAAACAATTAAACCCTGAACGGTAAAGAAGCTGCTTGTTGTGTTGTTAGCAAGGGCAAAGAGTATTTCCCAGTATTTTATACTGGGTGTTTCCAAGTGTATGCTTGTCCTTATTTCAGCTGGGATA
>VZTQ01013327.1:53123-74132 GCA_013400755.1 Pelecanoides urinatrix | reverse complement strand
TGCCCGCCGCTGCTCCTGCCTGCACGCCTCGCAGCAGCCTGCAGCCCCACAAAGGCCGCCTCCCTGCACTGATCTGGGCGGCGAGTTTGCCCCTTCCTTGGGCTGGCTGCCCCCTGCCCAGGATCGCTGCAGCACGGTGCAGGAGCCTGGCTGGCCTCCGCCTGGAGCACCGGCGCCCGATGCCTCCAGGAGCACAGACGGGCCCCCCGGCTCGTTACCAGCCCCACAGCCCCATCCCTCCGCTCCAGGGCTGGTGGACCCACTGCAGCCCCTACCCCCCCACTCCCACCACATGCAGGGATGGTTCCTGCTCGCTGCAGCACTGACACTCCGCCAGTTCTCGCACAAGAAGTGTTTCTCCCCGTCTCGAGGGCTGTGTCCTGAAATGGGCACATCTTGGCACCGTGCAACATCCATCATATCGGAAGCAGGGCCAGCAGCAGGCCTGGCTCAGAGCTCCTGGAGGAGCAGGGGTTGATGCTGCGCCGTACTGGGACCAAGCCTTTGCCCTTGCCGTGGCAGATGGTGGTCCCAAGGCAGCTGAGCCTGGAGCCACCCCCAGCACAGGTCACTGATGCTCTGCCCCAGCCCTAATTCTACCAGCAACCTGCCACTCTGGCTGTAAATCTTGGTGGCTGGCTCTGCAAGCCACCAGCACAATCCCTCCTCATGATTAAGAGGAATAATTAAATTCATCTCAAGCCACAGAGAAACGTCACAGGGCAGCACAGCAATAAAAGCCACTGTTGAGATGCTGACAGCCCAAGAGGGATGAGCAGGCGATGCACTGCGGCCCCAGGAGGCTCTGCTGATTTACGGCGGGGTAAATCAGCTCGTCCCTGTGCGCCCGGGGAAGCCAGCCTCGCGGCTCCCTCCTGCTGAACCCGGCAGTCCAGGGTGCCCACGAGCATCTCCTCCCCCCGCTGCACGCTGGCACATGGGACAGGCAGGGCAGTGGGCACGGCTCTGGGCACAGATGGGCATTTGGCCAAGGCACCGGCACCGGCGGCTGCGGGCACCTCCCGGCTGCCAGCGCAGAATCCGTCAGCCAGCGCCACAGAGAGCCTGGGGTGCTCAGGACATGCCCGGGCCCATCATGGGGCCAGTGCAGCCTCTTCCCATTGTGCACAGTCATGGCACGCAGCGCAGACAGGACCAGCCTGCCCACTGTGTGCCTCCAGCCAGCTTTTTGCAGAAACACCTCCTTTGCCTCGTTGGCTGCGAGCCACCCCAAGCACCCTGCGGGCACCCCGGCTGCAGCGGCCCAGCCCCTGCCCAGGCTGCACCACGTGCCCCCGGACCTCAGGGCCATTCTCCAGGCTGCACCTGAGTAACACGAGGCCACCGCAATTTGCATGAAGCAGAGCAAAGGTCTCGGGTCCACCCAGGGAAAAAGCCCGGCCAAAGTGCAGCAGATTGTCCTTGGTGGTGTTTGCAGTGAACACAGCCCATGCACCCCGCAGGAGCCAGCCCGGGGCACGTGCTGCGCCCTGCAACCACCTCTCACTGCCGTGCAGCAGCCGAGCATCACTCACCTCCCCTGTAATGGCTCCATGACACCGGCAAAGGGCTCTCATTAACAGAATATAAAGTGCAGTGAAAATAATTGATGATCATCTCGTAGCAATTGATTATCTGTCTCCCACAATGCTGCGTTGCTCATACATTAAGAGGCTGTTGCTTTTCCCCGCAGAGGCCAGACCAGGCAGCGAAGGCTGCGCACGCAGCCCAGGTCCACCTGCCCGGTCCTGCCCATCTCCCCCCGTGCAGGGCGGTGGGGTCTGGGCCCACCTCAGCGCTGAACCGGGGCACTCACTGCACGAGTGCGGGCAGGCAGCGTGCTCTGCCTGTGCGGGGGCACCAGCCCGGAGCCAGCCCTGTCCTGCAGGCGGCCCGAGGAGGAAGAGGAGGAGGAAGGCTTCCCTGAGGGCCATGAGTTCCTCCTGTGGGTTCCTCCTCCTCCTCAGCTGCAAGCTGGGGGGTTTGGAGGATGCTGCGGGAAGAGTCTCTGCAGCCATGGTTCATCACGAAGCCTCTGTGGGAGCAGAGGTGGGCGCTGCGGGGCTGTGGTCATTCCCAGCACCTGCCTGCAGCGAGAAGGTGGCAGCCGGCAGCAGCCGCCCCACCGCTTCTCCTTGCCCCTGTCCCAGCCAGGGTGGGACCCGCTGCCTCCCGCTGCAGCCGAGCCCGGGCCGTGGGACAGTCACCTTTCCCGGCAGCTGTCCCCCCTTCCCTGGCACAGCACTCGCCTCAGCACCGCCCCGGCCAGCGCCTTCGTTCGCGGCTGGGAACGGCAGCGGTTGTTTGCAGAGCAGCAGCCCCGACCGCTCGGCCAGAGCTGCACACTCAGCAGAACCCAAATCTCCCGAAAAACCTGAATAAACTCCCCAGGCGGAGCGGGAGCCGGGCAGGGACCCAGATCCGCTCCTCATGCTTGTCACATGAATGAGCTCTGCGGCCGGGCTCCCCCTCCTCCCCCCAAAGGGGATTGTGCCGCATTGTGGGGAGGATTAGGCCATTTCGGGAGGCGGGAGCATCTGAGCGTGCGGGGCTGCTGCGGGGCGGCCCCCTCCCCTGCCTGCCCTGGCCCCTTGCGGTGCCGCAGGCGTCATGTCCTGCCTCACAGAACAGGGAAGTGGGCCCAGGGCACCCGTGGGGCTGGGGTGCACTTGGGCAGCCCCCAGCGAGGCGGTGGGCAGGCAGAGGATGCCCCAACGCCAGGGCAGAGGCGGCAGCAGCTCCCCAGCCCCTGCCACCTCATCCACAGGGGGTGACCCAGTGATCTCCCCCCGCATTCCCCAAATTCCCTAAAACAGGGAAGAAGAGAAGGAAGGAGGGCAGCCCACGGCCTGGGTCTGCCTGGCTCGCCCTGGCTCCCACGGGCAGTGCCACCGCACCATCAGCCGGCCAGGGCTGCCGCCAGCGGTCAGCAGCTGGCAGAGGTTCCCGGCTGGTGGCTGGAGCGACCGCCAGCTCCTCTGGGAGCCCCCGAGCCCCCCCGGTCGCTGCTGAGCATTTCTGGCCGGCAACCTCAGATGTTTGGGAAAACAAACTGCACGGGAATTAGCTCTCAAGTATTTCCTCAATTCTGCCCGCTATGAGGAGAATTTTATTTTGCTACCCGCGGGAGGAAGGAAGGTGGCCTGGCGGAGCACACAAAGGAAATCTGTGCAATAACTCACGGGGCTGGCTCCACGGCACTGCAACCAGCGGGGGCTGGCCGGCAATGCCCGCGCTGCTCGCCGCTGCCACCAGAACCTCTTGGCCTGGGGAGTGGGGAAGCACCACGGCCCCATGGGCTTTCTGTGGCCCTTTGCAGAGGTATCGTCTCAGCAGGTCCCAGCCTGCTGTGGTTAAGCAGTTCCCTGGGTTGAGCCCGCAGGAATGTCCCCGGGTTACGGGCTCTCGCCAAGCAGCACCTCCCCAAAGGCACCAAGGGCTGGTTTGAACATCCACCACCCCTTCACCCGCCACCATGGCAAAAGCCAGAGCTCCCACCAGTTACACCATGCCCCATGGCTCACTTGAGCTCCTGCTATATGGCTAGGTAAGGGTGAGGAGCTCTGGGAGCCGAGCACCGCTCTTGTACTTCCCAGCGCTGCAGATACCTTTGCTCACAGAAATAACGTGACTAAATATAGCCCTGCTCCTTCCATGAGCTGAGCCGTGAGGGAGGAACAGGGCACAGAGACGGCCCGTGCCCAGCCAGGCTGCCGCGGGAGCGGAGGCTTGCGGCAGGGCAGAGCCTGCTGCGGTGCCAGCCCCGCCACGGCACGCAGCGAGGGCCCCGCGCTCTGCCCTTACAAGCAGGGCAATTACACGACTTCAGGCCTGAGTCACTTTATAGCCTAATACAGGGCAAGAGCAAGTTTCTCCTCCTGAACCCACACACCCCTTCCTCCTCCGCCTGCACTGCCACAGCAGTGGATCCTAGGAGCAGCCCCACGGGAGGTCCCGGACAGGGCAGGAGCCAGGACAGGGCTGACGCCCAGCTCCAGACAGCGCGGAGGGGACAGGGCATGGAGGCCACCCATAGAAAACAACCAAGGATTTACTACTGAAGTGTTCCCAGCCAGCCAAGTCCTAGCAACAGGAAATTATTTAAACTTTTTTTCCTTAGAAGGGGAGCTGGCACCCTGCCCCGGCTGCCTGAGCCTCTCCCAGGCAGCACCTGTGTCAGCTGCAGCAGTACCGGGGCCCGGGGAGAGCAGAGGCTGGGGCTGAGGGTTTCTCACTGCAGAGGACCGAGGCTCCCCTCGCCGCAGGCATCGGCAGCGGTGGCCCCCACCACCGCAGCCCCCTGCCCAGAGCAGCCAGGTGACCTGCCTGACAGGGAGACTCGGCCCTGGTGAACACCAACCCACACGCAGAGGGAGCAGAGCAGGGCTGGCAGCTCCTCCATTCCTACAAAGACAGGGACTCCAGGGGCAGCTCCTCAGGGTTGATTTATTGCAACGTGAACCCGTTACTGCAGCTACAACAGACACGCCATTTATGAAAATACGGTTACTTGGCTTTACGGTATCACAGCTCAGCACTGTACAACAAAATCCTTTTATACAAAATACTGTTGGCTTTATAAAGTTACTCTACAGTATGAAAACACCCTGGCCTGCTTTCTGTGAGATTTGGACTGAAATGAAGCCCGAAGTGGCCCTGCAGCCACGGGAGGGCAGGGAGAGCGGCCGCAGCGCAGGGCCTGACCCTGCCAGGGGCTCCGGGGCAGCTCAGGCAGGAGGACGATCGTTCAGCCCCTCGTTTGGGTTCAGCCCCCGTCAGTTAGTGCCAGGCCTGCAGGCAAGAGGCCCCTCGGCCCCGCTCAGCTCGGGGCCCCGCTCAGCCTCCCCTCTGAGACAGGAGAGTCTGCCCAGCAGCCATGAAACAAGATGTCTAAGTGTGTGTCCATCCCCTTCGCAATAAAGAGGGATCTCAAGGCTTCCACAGGCATCTTGTAGTGACAGGCAGGGGAACAGAAACGTTTCTAAAACCAGAGTGCACGGGGAGACTCGGCTGTGGGCATCCCAAACCCCAACCAACGCTGCCTCTTGCAGCTGAGGAGGTGAGAAGAGGCAGGGAAGGGGCATCTTGACAGGGAGCAGCTTCCAAAGTCAGTGGGACCCGCTCAGCAGGAGCCTTGGGGTGCTGGAGCGGTGAGTGGAGACCCAGGCTCTGCCATAGCCCCACTCACCTCTCCCCAAAACTGACCCAAAATACATGTCATCTGGCACACAGAAGTGTGATTCTAGGAAAGAAGTTCAACATTTGATGGGTAAATTGTAAAAAAAACCAAGTTTATTTGAAAAAAAAAAAACCAAACCTCAGCCTCTTACTCTGATCAACATTTACTAGAACTTGAGAGCCATTAACCTGCTCCACGTACGTTGAGATATTTTCCAGCACTAAAAAATAAAAAATAAATACGTACAAATTCTTTCCTCCCCCTTACATGTCCTAGATGTGAGTAGCTAGGCATCCCCCGCCTTAAGATCTCAGTTGAACAGAAGCAAGTAAAAGAGGTTTCTCTAAGATAAAAGAGCAAAAGCAGAAGGCCTGTCTCAGGGATGTACCATCTCCACCCGCCCCACCGCTCTGCCCAGGGTCAGGCACCCGCAACACCCGCCTGGGTGGGATCAGTCAACGCAGGGATGCTCTGGTGGAAACCCACCCCACGGGGGGACTGAGGCCGGCACCCTGACCCGGCACCGCCAGCCGAGCCCCCGCGTTCGCACCCGTTTCACATCACCCAGGTCGGGCTGAGAAGAGGAAGCGCCAGGGCAGAGTCGGGGGACCCCGGCCCTCCCCGCGAGGGCTCGGCTGCAGGGGCCGGGCACACGGGGGCTGCCACAGCCCCGGAGCGGATGACGCTGCCCAGCCTGAACTGCAGACATCCTTCTCCAACCTGAATATCCCATGAGAGCACAACTACAGAAGAGGGATTTTAAAGAACTACAGTAGCTAAAGTGTTTTCAAAACATACCTAAAGACCACCTACAGAGCCAGGAGGCACCCGGCACGGAAGCCAAAACCCGCCCTGTCCCGTGCCCGCATCTCCCCTCTGCGGAGGGCCTGCGGTAAGAAGCGTGTGAAGCAGTATTCATCCGGGGCCGGCCCTGAAGCCCATCGTGCTTCAACAAATCCAGTATCCTGGTTTTTATGGCTTTTTAACAAGACTCCCCAAAACACACACATACACACACACTCCCACCCCGAGCAGAATACAGAGCTAAAGCACGGTTTAGAGTTAAGGCTTGTCCAGATTCAGCTAGATATGAAGACTGTAAGGCACGTATTAGTACATTCATGTTACTGTTAAAAAGCCAGACTATAAAAAGCCCCCCTGCCCCCCAACACACGAGGATACTGCGTGTGTAGCCCTGTTACCTTTGTTGAACACAGATGGAAAGACAGTTCAGAGCCTGGTTAAAAATGAACACCTGGTTTAAACACTTCTCACGGCCGCCCAGCGCCAGCAGAGCACTGCCCCAGCCGCCGCGCCAGGGCGGCAGCGCTGCCCCGACACTCCGGGATTGAGACCAGTCCCTCACATGTGGCTCTCCTCCTCTTTGACACCATCCTCCGCGCTCTTCTGAGGCGAGGGGGCCACGTCATTGTTTGCCTCTTTCTGCTTCTCAGCCTCATCGACGTTGGTCTCCTCCTCCTTCCCTTCCTTCCTCGCCTTCTCCTCCGCCTTCTGCTCCTTGGCCACCAGGCGGTAGTTGATGCCCATCCCGATGAAGAGGTAGATCCCGGAGACTATGAGGATGACCCCGCAGGCCCAGTATGTGTACTTGTAGTCACCGTACATGTCGTTGAGCTTCCCTGAGGGACAGAGAAGGGACAGCTTAGCGAGATACCCCCAGAACTGCTCCACGTTGTGGAAATGTTGCCAAGAGCAGCCTAAGCCCATCACCCTCAGCTTCAGGCCTTTATTCCCCCAGCCCCTGCTCCCCCACCCTGCACCAGGGGCTCAGCCCCCACTTCCTCGGCCATCCCTCAGATGCTGGGGTGGCCTCAGGGCCAGTGCTCACCCCCCTCGCCCCTGCCCCAGTGCTGAGGGCTGCCCCCAGCTCAGGGGGACCCACCACTGCTCAGCGAGGCCAGGCACAGCACACCCACCTAGCAGAGGGGGTCCCAGAAGCACGGGGCAGCACTCCACGATGGTCACGAGGCCGACGGCGCTGGAGAACCGCTGCGCTCCCACCAGGTCCATCAGGGTCTCAAACAGGACTGAGCTCAGCCAGCCGAAGGCAAAGCCAAAGAAGCCTGCATAAATGCAGAAGCCTGCGTAGGTGGTGGACATGGGGGCCAAGAGGTGGCAGACCCCGTTGTAAATCACAGAGATGGCAAAGAAGTACTGGACTCTGGGTCTGATCCACTTGGTGTTTGCCACCAGTCCCATGGAAGGTCTGGCCACCATGT
This sequence comes from Pelecanoides urinatrix, assembly GCA_013400755.1. Classification (NCBI taxonomy): domain Eukaryota; kingdom Metazoa; phylum Chordata; class Aves; order Procellariiformes; family Procellariidae; genus Pelecanoides; species Pelecanoides urinatrix. The sequence continues at coordinate 66,713 of VZTQ01013327.1, read as the reverse complement.
CAACGAAGGCCAGGATGGAGAGCAGGAAGGCTGCAGACTCACTAGCAATCTTCTTGCTCTTTGCGTAATTGCTGAGGAAGACCAAGGGAGTGAACAGCCCGAAGAACATGATCACATTGCCCGACAGATAGAGCAGGAAGCCCCTGTGCGTGAACAGGGACAGGTCCAAGAACTTGTTGATCGTCTGGAAAAATGTGCTCTTCTGTTTCTTGGTCTTCCCGCTGATGAGGTCTGTGCTGGTGTCACCACCACCCTTTCTCACCACCTTCCCAGCTTCCTGCAGCACCTCCTTAGTGGCCTCTTTCTTCAGCTGATCCGGCTTGGGGCCTATGGGCCGCATCAGGGATCCGGCAACGCAGCAGTTCAGCAAGAGACCACCGAGGATGAGGAAGCTGCCGCGCCAGCCAAATATGCCGAAGAAGAGCTGGTTCACGGGCGCCAGGGTGGAGAGGAACACGGGGCTGCCCGCCATCGCCAGCCCGTTAGCCAGGGGACGCTTCTTGAAGAAGTACTTGCCGATCATGGTTAAGGCTGGGTTCAAGTTAAACGCGAGTCCAAGCCCTGAAGGAGAGGAGAGACGAGGGGCTCAGAGCTCGACCACCCCCACAGGCCAGCAGCACCGGCAGAAGGGCTGCCGGGACGCGGGGCAGAGCGGGGTTTCAGTTCCAGGGGTTTCACACCTCCGTTTTGGCTGTATTGACTTCCCGACTGCGCAAGCAGCACTCGGCCCCCGCTGCCGACTTGGGAGGAGGCGCCAGGGCAGCAGCGAAGGCGCATGCAGGAATTTGGGAGCTGGAAGGGGAGAACCGCCCCGGCTTGTGACAAACCTTACGTCGACTGGCGGGGCACAACCCTAGCCCGGGGCAGGAACAACGGATGCTCTCTATTCTCAGTACCAAATACTAGTCCCATGTACAGTAACTAGTGCTGTCTCCCCACGTTACGTCACCGGGGCCATCTCTCACCAGATTATCTAACAGGAATCAGGATTTATGCAAATTCATCATAATCATTCCCTAGTAATTACTGGGTTTAAGTTGCTCCTCCTGCTGCCTCAGGAGAGGCCTTACCTCCGCTGCAGCCCCGTTAGGGCAGAGCCACCACTTACCTCCTACGACCCCAACGCAGAAGTAGAGCTCCTCCACCGTGTTGCAGAAAGAGGCTGCAATCAACCCGCACCCAGAGAGGCAGCCGCCAGCGATCATGATGGGCCGGCTGCCGTATTTGTTCACCAGGATGCTGCTGATGGGACCTAGGAAGTCGAAGGATGCCCAGAGATGAGTTATCTTTGCAGGAGAGACAAGACATGCACACAAGCACACAGGAGGTTTACTGCCGCAGGCTTCCAGCTTTCGCACAGTGACACTTCACCCAGCGAGGGAATTGGGGTAAGGGGAAAGGACAGGAGGTTCAGAGACAGCTGGAGATAAGAGTGACATTTGGTTAGAGCACACGCAGGATCCCAGCCGGATAAGTGAGCCTCCGGGCAGGGCCAGCACGCCGTGGCTTCTGCCAAACGCCAGAGGCTGTTAATGGCTGCAGAAACCTGCGACTTCTCTGAGCCAGCTGCCTGCTGTGGGCTAAGCCGGGAGCTGCCGGGGCACCAACCGCCCCCCAGGGACAGGGGTTTGGGACAGGGTGAAGCCACCAGCAACACAGTGCTCTGCTCTGGGCTGGGGGCTCTGCCCGGCCCACCATGGGCTGGGGTCTCGGCAGCAGAGCAAGTGTACAGCAACTGCCCATCTCCAGCGAGAGGTTTCTGATGGAGACCAGACAAAGCTGTGAAGAAACAGCTTCGCTGGGTGCAGGCGAAGGTCCCCGAGGGCTCGCAGGAGGAGCAGCACCATGCCACCCCAGGGAGCCCCAGGGAGAAGGGGTGCTTCTGTTTTCACTGCTACCCCTATGGTAGGAAGAGCCCAATTGCTCTGCACGCCCACCTTTTAAGTGCTTCATTATCAGGAGCTTTAATCCAAAGCAAACAGTGATTAGATACTGCAAAGCATGCTCTACAGATACTAAAAATGTATTTAAATAAACTGAATGAACATCCATTGAATATTAACAGACCTAGTTTTGCCATTAACAGATAGCAAGGTTGTCAACATGTTATTCATGGATCCTCAGAAGCTACTTGACCTTTTTGCCCAGTTTAAACAAAGCCTGGAGAAGGTTACAGAAGCCCTGCCGCCCCCAGCCCCGCGGCATCCCGCTCTCCGCAGCTGGCATGGTGCCTCCGTGCCAGCCAGAGCAGCCCACGACAGCAGCTCCGACCTGATGCCACTGGCAGTTGGGAAGGGGCCATGGCCCTGGTCCCGTGAGAGGTGGCAGCAGCACCCGGGGGCTGCCACAGCACCCCAAGCCCCGCACGCTTCCCACAGAGCGCTCAGCACTTTGCAAAACCCGTACCTTGAACTCGGCAAACGTGATGCCCCTGGACAGAGTCTAAAGGCAGCAGCGGCCTTTCCTCCAGGAAATCCAGCCCCGAGCAGCAAGCTCCAAGGGCAGCAGCAAGCTGCCCACCGAGCAGCGCCGTGAACCCTGGTGGCAACTCCCCCTTTTTTTTTTAATTAAAAGACAAAAAGAAGAATTCACACCCACTCCTACTTTATAGATTCACATGAAGCATTTCTGTCCAAATGTTAGCCGATCTATTTTGATTATTCACACTGTGAAAAAAGTGTAAGTAATGGAACCAGAGTCCTCCCCAGTTCTAATGTGGAGCTGAGAAAGGGGCACTGAGATGATTACATCCACATACTCTGATGGTGACTGCACGGGGCGGCTGCGTGGGGCTGCAGGACGTGCTGCTCCACCACCTCCAGCCCTGCCCAGGACAGGAGCTACCCCAGCTCTGCAAGATACCATCAGCCCAGGACATTTTGCCAGAGCATGAGCTACTTTTTTTGCCTCCAAGCAAGCACGCAGGAAGGTGCCCTGGGGGACGGGGAGAATAGGATGCACGCTGTGACCGTTCCAGCACAGTTCAGACCCTGCAAAGGGTCTGGGCTCAGGCTGCAGGAGCCCTGGAACGAGTGAGTGGGGCAGCAGCACATTCCCGTGCTCCGGCAGCCGGGGGATGCACCTGGGCAGGTCCGGGGCACCTTCAGCATCCCTGCCACCAGCTTATGCGCAAGTGGTTCAAGACCAGCAAGCTGCTGGATTTAATGGCAACAGTTCAAGAGGAGGGGGAGAGACAGTGTCAGTGTGGAGGGAGGGGGACAGGGGGACAAATCCAGGACTGGAGGAGGGAGCTCTCATCCCAGCTGCCAGGCAGCTCCAGGCAGTGCTGTCCTCAGGGCACCCAGAGGAACCAGCTCTGAGCTATTAGGAGAGAAGGAATGGCCCAGATTGAGTCTCATTAAGGCAGTTACACGGTTTACAAGCTTGTTATAACACTGGAGCAGGGAAATGTGCTGGTCGCTTCGCTAGCTGAGCGAGGACAAAGCAGAGCCTGTTCCCCCAAAGGAAAAGCCTCGTGCTTAGCCGGGCGCTGGCGTCAGCTCCTTTCGGTGCACAAATGCAACGAGGATGCGGGCAGTTTGCCAGCTGGGAATGGCAGCGGTACGAGCTCCGATTTGCCTGAAGTGGACGCAACAGCAGGCTCCCAATAAGAGTTTCTTTCAGCCGAGGAACCCAGTGCAAAGCTGTGTTTGCAGGCGGGTACGAGACACCGGCGAGGGCCGGGAGCACATCGCCCCGTGGGGAGCGCTCTGCCTGCTCCTCGCCAGTTAAAGACAAGCATAAAGCACACGGCTTGGGGATTAAGACTCCAAGAAGCAGTTTCTGAAGGATGGGGGAAGGGAGCTGCTTCAATTTAAGTAGTTTTGCTTTATTCTGCTCATGTCGCTGTACTCTCGGTGCACACAGCCACCCTCAAACAGCACAAGCCGCCTACAGCGCTGCTCAGCACCAGTGAGGAAGAACAGGCAGTGCCAGGTTTCAGCGCACTCCAGAGCACAGCTGAGCCATCAGAGCTCACCAGAAACTGGGGACAGATCCCTAGATGCAGCCACTGTTTGCTGGATTAAAAAAAATAAAAGAAAAAAAAATCTATGTCTTATCTAAAAGAAAGAGACCCCGTGAGCGGGGCTCCTCTGCGTGGCACAGCAGCTCCCTGGCCTTTGGGCGGGCGCTGGAAGCAGACACAGCGTCCGCAGCGCACTGTAACAAGGACAAGGGCAGAATTACACAAGTTGTAATTCCCCGGAAAGATTTTACTTACAGCTTTGCAGAGGAGGACAGATTAACCCGGTTTTTGCATTCTGGGCATTAAATAGAACTTTTTGAGCAACCTCCTTCAAGCAAACTCACTAAGGGAAGTTTTGTTCTCACGTACGGAGAGAATTCCAACTTTTAGCAAAGTTTTGGTTGTTGTCACTACAGCAAGGTGTGAATCAGACCCAGCAGGAGAGCTGCGTCCTGTACTGCAGCGCATGAGCACGTGTACTGCAGCCTCCAGTCCACTTACCTCCTGCATACATAACAGCCAGCATGATGGAAGAGATCCATGACACTTTGCTGCTGGACGCATTGAAGATGACCTCAATCTCTTTGAAGAACACAGTGATGGATTTGGGGAAGGCATAGGAAAACCCAATGGAGATGAAGGCTCCGATGACCACGGCCCATCCCCATCCTCCTTCAGGAGGAGTGTATCCCACAGGGCCTCCGACGGCCGGTGGCATCTTGAACCAAGCTGGCGATGACTCAGTTGGGGTTCAAAGATCTGCAAAAGATAAATATTGCCTCAGCTGAAAGTAGACAGCTGCACCCCCGCTCCCTGGCGTGCAACAGCACAGCCCAAGCCCTGCTTGCGAGGCTGGCACAGCACCAGTGCCCGGGACCACCTCCGGGAGAGCTGATCCGAGAGACAAGCACTCAGGGCTCGTCAGCACACCGGCCTCATAAGGCCACCCCAAAACACATGCTCAGATTGCAGCTGGCCTTTAAGAGCCCTGGCCAGCAGGTATTTATAAGCAAAAAATAAATTCAAGACATGATACCCTGTCCTAAGCTGAAAAGGGCAGGCAGTGTCCTTGCCAGGAGCAGCCAGGGCACGGCGGTGAAGCAGGCAGGGAGACCGGCAGCACGGGGCTGGACCTGCGCAGGGCTGAGCGGGGCAGCGGCCGGTCTGGTGGGGGCTGCCTGCCTGGGGCAGAGCTCCTGCAGCTTCTCGCCCCAGCCCCGCCGCCCCTCGGGAAGCCCCGGGCCACCCGGAGCGGGAGCAGCACACCCAGGTTATTAAACGCAGACACACCAGGGGACAAGCCCGGGCACCTCCGTTTCTGCGAAGAAAGAGCAGGCAGGGGTCGCAGCACAGGCCGGCCCTGAAGATCACGGGCTGCAGCTAAACTTAGCCTGAGCGGTGGCCGGGGAAGGCTCCCACGCTGCCAGCGCTGCCCGGGGAGGGGAGGTGGGTCCGCCCCGAGCAGCCCCGGCTCCCCAGGGGCTTCGCCCCAGCAGGGCACCCCCGGCCCAGCTGCGGCCAACCCCTCCTCCCCCACTGAAAAGGCTACAGCAGCCCAAAAGCACCCAAGCATAAAAACAATTCACCTTAAAAGCTCAAAACCAGAAGGGATTAGAAAACAAAATAAATGGGGAAATGTCATCCAGGCTTGCTGAAGTGTGGAATCCCCTTAGAGAGGCCGAGCAGGGAGAGGCTGATTCGGGGCAATGTGGAGACCAGCAGGGACGGGCTGCTCACGCCTTCCCCATGCTGCAGCTGCTGCACAGCTGGATCGCCCTGGAGCTGCGGTTACTCAAAAAATAAGGCGGCTTCAGGCAGCAGAGAGCAGCACAAGCAGTCCCAGGGAGGAAACGCAACCAGAGCAGCTGCTCGCAAATGTGGTTTACAATATGCAAAGCAACAGGAATCACTACAGTCCCCAGAACTCCTGTGTGCCGCCGCGGATTTTAGAAGACTGTTTCTGACACCCCGTGGCCCTCCCCGGCCTTGCAGCCAGAGACCCCCCCGCCCATATAAAGCGCCATCAGCCAAGCGGGGGACATCAGGCTCCTTTGCCAGAGCCCACCCCTGGCTCTGCAGTTCTCGGCTCTGCTGCTCAGGTTTCCACTTGAAGAAAAAGCCACCTTCGAGCTGGAGAGCTTTCTCCAGAGCTCTCCCGGGTCACACCAGGCACAGCAACAACTTCAAAGCAGCATGCTGGCTCAGAGGCACAACCTCCTATTTATAGCACACATCTGTTCAGGCCCACGGCGATTACCATCTCATCCACAGCTGCTGACATGCCAGCATCTACCTGGCACGTCCCCTCATGCCCTCGGCACACCACACAGTACCGTGGGTGCCCGCCTTGTTTTCGCTCGCTCCGTGTCACGTCGGTGCACATCGGAGGCCGGGATCCAGGCATCCCGGCTGCAGCGCAGCCGACGGCCCCGAGCCACGGGGAGCCCCCGCTCCCACCTGGCACCGGAGGCACAGGCGGCAAAGTTACCCCATACGGCGCCGGGTTTGCCAGAGCCACCCCACACCCAGAGGCGCTCAGGGGATGCCTTGGACCCACACAGGGCAAGAGGAAGCGAAGCAGAGGGGGCCGGTTTCTGTAAGCCGCTAAGACTGGTTTAGCCCGACCCAGACACCGATCTGTCGCTGGCAGGGTATTTTCCTGCATCCCGGCCAGTGCGACACATGACCATCACGAGCAGATCCGAGCCACCCCGCTGCTCCAACAAAGGAATCATTGACAAGACGCTGCCCCGGGCACGTCTGCGGCTGCACTATGCCCAGGAGCCAGAGGAGCCCATTTCCTCTCTCAGACCCTGGGACCGCAGCCGCGCCGGGCGGCCCGTTCGACACCGGGCCGAGCCCACGCCGGCAGGGCCCGGCTGCCGGCAGCCCCCCGCGGCAGGGCCCGGCTGCCGGCACAGGCCACGGGCACCAGCCCGGCACCGGCAGTCGGGGAGCGCAGTGCCAGGCTCTGCAGAGGCTCACCACGTACCTTTGGCCTCTCGGTATGGGGAGCAGCCCACCCGCCCGTCATGCTCCTTCTGAAAAGTCGGTATGAACACTGGGTTTCGCTTAACATTACCTCCCCACGCGGGCTGCACGCTGGAGTTTCCAGTCACCTCTTGCTTTGAGTCATACTGAGCTTTCAACAGCGTTCAGTGAACTTTAAAGCATCAGCTAACTACACTGATTTGTCTGAAACATTTTTAAAAGATGAGACTACCAGGTGTTGGCAATAAAAACTACCAGCAAGGAATATAATCTACTTGTTAGCACTACTTAAAACTACTCGCAATAAAAGCTATCCAAAGCAAAAGCTGGGGGATGCTCATGAGATGTTGGGGATTTTTCCCTTTTGCTCCTGAGACACACAGAGGTTTAATTCTTCCACTGCTCCCAAGTAGCTCGACTGCACCAAAATTCCTGCGGCTTGGTTCATCTATTTGTTCTTTCCCTGTGAGCCGCATTCCTCCTCCTGCGGGTGCTCAGGCGGCATCTCTCTATAAAATAAAAGACTTTTGGAGGGTTAGACATGACCTCTCTTGCAATGCTGAGGCACAGTGAAAAACCTTGAACTGAACAAGGTTTGAGACCATGAAGCAAGATTCCCAAAGCCTGATGCCAGAGGGTTTACATGATGAGTTCTGCATGCCACAACATTTTTCCCTGACTCATTGAAAATCCTTATTAAGAAAGACCAGTTTTAGAAAGCTCTTCCTTCAACCGCATTAAGGCTTCTTCCTGATTTCATCCTTGCCCCCACACAGAAGTAGTTTCAAACGAGAGGAAAAAAAGCACATATAAAGCAGCCAGTTCAATTGGAAAGCTTCCCTCCCCTTTGCAAAAAGGAAGGAAAAAAACCACCCAGAACATAGTTATGACATTTACAGCTCTGTTTTGGAAGAACTGCAACGTGTAAGACGTGTTTGGAAATCAAATTCACAGCTGCCAGGCAGCCAGCTACAGTTTGCCCTGTTAGGAAATAAAATAACCATATTTGCAGTAATTAAGAATGATGAGACCAAGTAATGACTGCAAGTATCACATCTGCTCCCCGTAAACGTCTTGACTAATCCACAGGAATGGGTAGCCTACAGCAACCCTCCTCTGTGCAGCAACGGCAAGAGCGCGAATTGAGGCTACTTAGGCAATGAGGACTGTATCATCTCAAAACAGATCCCGCACAGGACTAAAACCCTTTCCATCTCCTAGGTCCTACACACAAACACTGTTAGCCCTTCTCCAGAGGGGCCTGGAACAGGAAGATTTCAAGACTTTTAGTTACATAATGCAGCAAATTGCTGCGCTTTTAAAGCCCCAGATTGGCAGGACTCCAGAGCAGAAAGACAGAGGCTCACATTTATAAAGCACTGCAAATGCCACAAAATATTTCTGGGGCAAACTCTTTATGAAAGTGTCCTCACACCGCTCCTTTTCGGGGTCAGAGGAAGAGGGACGTCCTCGGCCCACGCAGGGGGCCATGCCCGGGCACCAGACACCTCTGCCTCCCCTCGCACATCCCTCCAGCTCAAGGCTTTCCTACTCTGGGCATGAGCTGCCGTGTGAGCTTGCAAAACCCTTCCCACGGAGCGGGGCAGTGGGACCGGCTGGCAGAGCTGAGGCTGGAGAAGGGCAGGCTCCCCCGCTCGGCTGCAGGCGCGGAGCCCCGGCCCCTGCTCCCGCAGCCCGCACAGGCCGGCAGGGCTGCCCTGCGCCGCTGCAGGCACCCGGCACTCGCCTCCTGGGCAGGCGCGAAGTCCGTGGCGGCTCAATCCAGCACTGCTGCAGGCTGCCTCCGCTGCCGGCCGCCTGCTCCTCCCGCGCTCTCCCAGCTCCAGAAAGGGGATGCGGCAGTGCCTGGAGCGGGATCTCGGCAGCACCAAGATCCCCAGGGACGACCCTGCTGCAAGATGGCCATTTGGGCTCCTCGTGCCTTTGTCGGCTGGACCCGGCAGCGAACGCCGACACTGAAACACCCAAGACAGGCAGGACAGGCACAAAGCCGCCCCTCGCCGGCAGCACCAGACCCTGCTCCCTGAGGGGGCTCCCGCCTCGAGCTCCCGGCAGAGGGGAGGGATGCAGGAGGGGGATGCTGCTTCCCAGGAGCTTGGCGAGCGCCCGTTCCTACCAGCCCCGTCCTGAAGCATTATCTGAACGAGAGTCTTAAACACACATAGCCCTCCCCACCTCAGCCTCCCAAACTCAGTTCACAGCAACAGGCTCTTTCAGTGCTCCACACGCAGTGGGACAGCACGGGGCCATGAACACCTCCGTGGGACACTTGTCCACGTGGGGAGCCAGCAGACCCCGAGCATCCCTTCTGGTCCCTGAAACTAAACTGAGATCTTGTACTTGCTGTTGGGGAAGTGGAGGTGCTGGCAATTGCGAGCTGTTTACAGCCAATAATGCTTTATAGCTTCAAATTTGGCCCTTTTCTGGCCAGAAGCAAGATGAAATAGAGATTGTTATAAGCTAATGAGACACCACTTTCACCAGTTTTAAGCGGGTTTATAGCATTAAGCATGGAGCCGTAATTCCAGTGAGCACCCATAGCTGGGGTTTAACCTGGCGGCACATGGCCTACGTGACTCCCCAACGCTTGCGAGGGCTCTGCACCAAGACAATAGTCGATTGAGGTCCTGCTCAGCCCCAGCGTTTGCTCGCAGGGTGAGGCGAGGTCAGCAGCACGGGCAGGGTTTGCTCAAGGCCGGTGGCCCGCACGGGCGAGATGAAGGTTTTTGCCAGAGCGGCCCGGCCCGCTCAGCGCCTCTCCCCGCCGGGACGGCAGCGCACCCTCAGACGTGCCCCGGTCTGCCGGCCGGTGAGCTAACCCGGGCACGCAGACAGGCAGACGCCACGGGGCACGGCGGCTGCGCCGGCAGAGGCAGCGCTGGCAGCTGCCCTCCTCCCGCTCCCGGCTGCACCGCGCCGCCAGCGCGAGCCCCAGCCTGCAGAGGCACGGAGCGGCCCACTCACCCCGCTGGCGGCCAGCGCTCCCCGGGCAGGGCCAGAGGCCGTCCCTGGACACCCGCCACGGCTCTCTGCATCGGACAGAGCCCCCCGGCCACCCAAGGACGGCTCCCAGCACAGCAGCCGGGTGCGTGGGCTGTGAAAGGCTGCGAGCCACCTTGTGAAGCAGGACATTGGGAGGGTTTGTCAGGAACCTTGGGGGGTAACAACCAAACAGAAGGACGGGCAGCTATTTCTGCCCAGCAGACAGACACCAGACAACCTCCCATCCCAGGCTGCCATGCCCAGTTATTAGCACCAGTGATGCTCAACCTGTCTGAGCAAGGACCACGTCTTACTAGTAGGAGAAAGTGTGAAGTTAAGCTTAAGCAAGCTCTCAACAAGACCAAGGCAGAAAGCCTGGCTTATTTCTACACCAGAGCCTGGCCATGGCTCTCCCGGAGCCCTCTGACCCAAAACTCTGTGGGTGGACCCAGAGAGGTTTGCAGGCAGGTTACAAGAACATTATACGAAGCAGCTCTTATGGGCGTCCTCTGGGCTCACATCAGCTTCAACCCCAGGTGCAGCACCCGGAGCCCCCCCTTCTAACCAGCCCCACAAGAGGATGGCTCATCCCCAGGCAGCTGGGGCTGGCGGCTGCCCACCCTGTGCTCACAGCCCATCTTGCTGCTGACCCACCTCTGCCGGCGCTTCACCCCGGGGAGCTGCAGAAAGGCTCAGCTTTGCTGGAGAGTTTCACAGGCAGGTTTGAAGGGACTCATCCAAAAGGCCCGAGCTTAAAAAGTGCAGCCCTTACAGTACAAGGTACCGTCCCTCCAGCTCAGAGGTACTGGGGACAGAGCAAAGGCACTGCTAGTGATACAGCCCCAGACTCTGCTCGTGCCCCCATCCCCAGGGGAAGGGCTTCCCACAGCAGCGGCTGTCAGCCCCCCCAGGCCAGCCGAGCCCCCAGTCTCAGGAGGCGATGGGGGGCTCTCAGTGCCTGTGCAGGGTTTCACAGTCCCACCCCGAGCACAGGCTGTGCTCTGCCAGGGAGCAGAGCCGATCCTCCCTGCACCAGCAGGGCTGGGGAACGCTCCCAGGACATCCCGTGCCCGCCAGGAAATCCTCAGAATGAGAAAAATGTGGTACCGAATAGCATCGGCATTCTTTCATTAGACACCCACACCACCAGCCAGGGACGTGGCCACTCTGGGTTTCACAGCAGAGCAGGGTAGCAGGAGGCTGCAAAACCCCAGAAAGTCACAGCAATCTCAGTCAAAACATAACTGCCACTCTCTTCCCTAAGAGCACGAGCCTGAGCTGTCTTTGCTCCCAGGCACCACCATGTTACTTCGTTAAAGCCCTCAAACCGGGGCCGAGGCAGTACAGGGATGGCAATGGGAGACTCTAATCAACCCAGCAGCACTCAGGTGACTGCGGTTTCAGGAATCAACTACAGCCTCACATGAATTTTCTTTGGCTACAGTACAACTACACTGCAGCAGCTTTAAGGGCACATTTGAAAGTGAGTCATACAGACACCACTGGTGAGAGGCTCCCACTTTCTTAAAGTCACTGTTATAGGCCGATTCCACAGAAGGAAATAGGAAAAGCCATAAAGTACAACAATGAGATTAGCACTATAGTGCTTAATGGGATGCAACTCACCTCCCTTAGCCTACGTGCAGCTTTTCAACTCCTCATAAAGGATATATAAAATAATAGCGTGCAGGTCACTGGGTATTTTCCACCTTAGCTGCCAGATAAATGAGGACAATTGTGCGAGATAGGAGGCAACAGAAAGCATATGCAACCACTGACACCTCTTTCAAGAGCCACCTCCTGGAAGGGGAGGATGCTTCACACCTTCCCTGTGGGCCGGGAGGGGCACAGGCACCCCTGTGATTTTGGGGCAGGGAGGTTTGCAGTACACTAGCAAAACACTTGTTTGTAATTAAGAGATCCATCACCCCAGTGATTAGTCTAAGATTGAGAAAGCCCCTTCTCAGAAAGCCACCGAACAGGAGCTCTGGGGGTTTCTCTATGCCTGGAACCTGAATCTGCCCCCCACCCCAGCACACACCAGATATTCTGTGCACTGGCCCATTTCTCAGCCCTGCTCCTTTCCTTCTAGACACAGCCAAAAAAAACTCAGAGCAAAGACACCCAGGAGAATCAGCCAGCACTAAATTACCTCACTTAGCATGAAAATAGGATGCTTGTGCACCACAAAAAGGCTTAAGGCTCACAGAAAAGCACAAAAACAGTACTGTCAGATGTCAGGTTTCTTGCGATGCAACTAAAATAACCCACTTTTTTTCCTCAGAAGAAACTTAAAGGCCAAGAACATCAGTAACCCTTGTGCAAAGTGCCCGACCTCACCTGCCGGGGCGGGAGCCCAGCAGCAGGGGCTGCGCAGCACTCGGGCAATTTACTGTCCCAGGGAAGGACACAAATCCCACCTTGCCCAGTGCAGCTACAGGTTATCCACCGTTTCCTTGTGATCCTCCAGTTCATGCTCATCCCCTTTCCTCAAGCCAGCTTCCAACCCCGCAAGTGCTTGCTCACCCTTTCGCGACGCGTTTGCGCTCCCCTTGCCCGCGGGACCGCGGCCCGAGCCGGGACACCCACGCTGGGTGAAGCACCCCGGCAGCACGTCTGCTGCGCTCGGCTTCCCCAGCACCTCACCCCGGCGCTGGCTAACACTTGCCACAGGCCACCGGGCCTCGCACAGAGCGGTCCCGGGAGCGCAGGGCCGCAGGGCAGGGACGCGCCCTGCCGGAGCCCTCAGCTCCGGGAGCTGCCGAGAGCGGGACCGCACCGGCTCCAACGGCCCCCGCTTCCCGCTGCCCATCGCCGCAAGGCCTCGCCGGCTGGGTGACAGCCTGCCTACCCCCGCCAGGGCAGGGGTACACCTCGGCACACCCGCACCACTGCCGGGGACCCCGGTGCCTGCAGCCTCCCCCCGGAGCAACGCAAAAACGCGCATTAAAACGTGCTCCTGCGGTCGAGCACGGTCCTACGGGCTCCTCCGGTGCAGCCTCCCCCCGCAAACGCCCACCCCGGCAGCAGATCACCACGCTGGAAGGACTTCAGCGACTCACCCACCCAAGTGACTTCAAGCGCCCGAGGGCCAGCTCCCGAGCGCCTGCTAAGAGGAAACACGCGAGGACCAGGGCAAGCATCCGCGTGGGGAGCGGCATCGCGATGTTGTCCCCGAGCAGCCGCAGAGGGCTCCAGCAGCGCCCCGCACCAACACTGCCGGGCGGGGAAGCGGATAGCCCCCTCCCACCCCGGCATCGCGGACCCACCCTCGCTCGCAGGACACGCTTCCCACGCGGCTCCCGGGGACCTCGGCTGGAGCAGCCTCCCCGGAGCTCCCCTTCTCTTATCGGGTGCCAGAGACTCGGTTTAATCGCCTCTTCCCCCTGAGCCCCACCGCTATCGGGCTCCCGCAAGACGGTGCGGGTGAACCCTCCCGCGCGGCCCCTGAAAACTAGTCAGCCAAGCCTCCGGCGGACAGAGCGGCCAAGAGCAGCCGGGCCAGCCGTGCCCCGGCCCCGCGGGCCCCCTCCAGCCGCGCCGGGGGCCAGACTCGCCGGGCAGGGGCCCCGGCGGCGGGCCGAGGAGCCCCGCGGGACAGGGCACCCCCCGGCCCTGAAGCCAGCCGG
>VZTQ01013327.1:0-52861 GCA_013400755.1 Pelecanoides urinatrix | reverse complement strand
CGCCCCAGCCGCTCCGGCCCCCGCGGGTCCCGGTCGCCGCGTGTCCCGCGCGTGTCCACGGGCCCTCGGTGGCGGCGGGAAGCGGGGCTTCGGGCGGTTCCGCCGGCCGCGGGCGGGAGGCCGGGCCGGATGCAGCCGGGCCCTCGCACGGCCCAGCACCAGCGCGGGGACTTTCCGCAACTTGTCCCGCAAGAGCGGGCGCTCCGCCCGTGGGTGGCCGTGGGCGAGGAAGAGCGTGTCCCGCCCGCGCCCTGCCCTCCGGCTGGGCCGGGGGTCGCTCCTCACGCTGCCGGGCGCTGCCGCGTCCCTGCTCGGGGGGTCCTCGCCCTGCCGCGGGAGGACTCCCTTTGGGTGGAAACGCTGCCGAGTCTTTATAAAAAACTATCAGCGCTTCTGTTGCCTGACTGCGGTGCTTTACGTACTCACCACAAAACTTCTGACGTTGCTAGCCTGAGCTGGCAGTCTGCTTTTCCACGAAGGCAGTGACGTGCGCTGCCTGTGGGGGATGTTTCTGGTGAATCTGCGATTATTTCAGAGGGAGCAAGCCCCGTGCAGCCCCTGCTACAGACGGCTACTGCTCAGTGCTCCAAGCAGCCGGGTGCCGAGGGCTGGGGACGAGCTGGGTGCCGTTAGCATTCTCCTCGCAATTCAATTTTGCGGGAGAAAACAGGCCCGGGCTCAGCGTGCCCAAAGCCTGGGTGTGCGGAAGAGGCCCTTGCTGAAAGCGCGTCCGCATCCCAAGCAGAGCTCCTCACGCTCTAGATGCAAAACTGCCTGTGGCACCAATGCATCGAGTACTCTTCATTCCCCACCTGTACCAAACGCTGCACAGAAGGCCGATTACCTGTGCATGTTTTTCTTGAGCTGCTCTCTCCGGCAGCCTAATGACGCTAATTGTCTTCTGGGTTGCATGTCTAATGCTCTAATTTATTTTAGAGCCGAAAGAAGTGTGGTGTAGTTCAACTCAGAGCCAAGAGAGGGAAAGAAGGGAAAAAGCAGTGACACTCCGCAGATGGAGCCCGGAGCAGCTGCAGGGGAGGTGCGAGCCCTTTCATATCAAAGGAAACCACTGCTCCTCACCGTCGCAGTGAGCGTGTTTATGGGTGTGCTCTGAGCATGTCAAGGCACTTAATGGACCAGGTGCACTCGGTAAAAGAAGACCAGGGACGACAACAAACTCATTCACCCACTTCTGAGGCAGGACACCGTAAACCAAAGAGCGAGTGGGTGGGAGGTTTTCCTGATACGTCTACTTCTGTGTGACTTAGCAGGGAGAGGTCTGCGCTCTATTTTGCTTAGACAACAAGATGAATAATAATTTTAAAGGGCAATTTTAGATCAAACTCAAAGTGCCACTTAGCTTTGCCATTCTTTAACGTCCTAACTAGGATGAAGTGCTCTGCACTGCCTGGGCCGAGTGCTGCCGGCTGTGGGTGAGAAGTGCTGCGGGGGGATCCCAGCCGGGACACGGGCTTCCAGTTTCCTTTGAGGAGACCCCACACTGCTGGGACGAATGAAGCAGTACAACAGCCAGAGAGCGTGTCCTTTCTCTGGTGCTGCAGCACAATGCCCCGAGCACGACTGTGTTTTAGAGAAATGCAGAAAATGAGAGGCCAGGGATGGCAGAGCTCAGGTGAGCAGGGAGCTGTCGGAGCAGCGGTGGACTGGAATGGCAGGCTGCTGCTGCTGCTGCTGCTGTTTCTCAGGTGGAAGGGAGTCCTTCCTGTTCTGTGCTGCTGCATTTTTGTCTCCTTTAAAAGACGGATTTAATATTAATCCCATTAGGAATTTTTTTCTTGTGAGGAAAACAGGATATTGTTTCAGGATATTGGGCAACAAAGCTGTCCTTGAACAGCAACTCTAAGCAGCCTTGCAGCCTTGCTACTGCCTGCATTTGTTGTGGACACTAATCGAGTTTAAAGTCTTTCAGAGTGCGAGAGAGGCCATGGCAGAGCAACTCAAGTTCAGGTTTTCTGTGTCCCATCGTAAACACTAAGGACCTGTAGTAATCTTAAAATATAATCACTAGCTCTGGTTTCTCTTGGAATTAATGTCTCTAGCAGGTGTAGAAGTCTAACCCTCTCATCTGTCATGAATACGCATGTCCTGCTTGATAAGAGAGGTAACAACATGAGTCCAAATCCAGGAATTATTGGAAATCTCTTGGGAAAGTCTGTTCTTTTGAGATATCCATTCTAGTTTCCTGACTAGGCTTTGGAAAAAGGTTTTCTGAACTTTTGGATTCACATTTCACTTTAACTGAGCTTCCAGACTTTGAGTTTACCCATCATAGCAACTCCATGACAATGGATGGGGAAGAGAAGGCGTCGGAACGCCGTCCTCGGGGAACACACAGGTTCTGCCTCTGTCGGATGATAAAGGCACGACATTGTTCAGGGGTGTGTTGGTGTAACGGGCTCTGTCATTGTTTAGAAAATAATGTCTTAGGAAGAAAGTGTTTGCTGATAAGATGTTCAAAATGGCCACTATACGCCACAGATAACCTTTGCAGTTGTGGTCTTCTTTATGCTCATTTAGGTCAACACTTCTTCTCACCCATTTGGGCTCCTTTTGCTGCTCCGTCCTCCGCCTGCTGTCAGGCTCACACACATCCCACTGGGGACGCAGACCACCCCTTAGCAAGGTTGTGTCTCTGCAAAGTGGTCCCAAGTCTCCTGGGTGCAGCTGCCAGTGACCGTGTCAGAGAGACCTGCACCTGCCGGCGTAACCAGGAGTTGAGGTTTTTCTTACACTCACTCAGCACACTAATTGAACCCAATACATGTTACCCAGTGGTAGCGGAGCTAATTCCTTATCAAAATCAGTTGTAGGGGCACAGTGTGACCAGTGAGTGGTGAGACAAATACAGATTTGGGGCGTGAGATGATGTGTGTCTAGCAGAAGGAGGATGGTTTCACGTAGTCTCTCCCAGGAGCCCTGACCGAAGGGTGACCGCCGCCTCCACGTGAGCCCCGGGGAAAGCGGGAGCCAAGGAGGACAGCGTGGGGTGGTGGCAGTCAGGGGCACGTGGCAGTAGGTAAGCTTGCCCCACTGTTGCTAGATGGGAGGAGGGTAACTGTGCTCTGTGGAGAACTTTGCCTGCTTCATTTGCTTTGGCCCGGCTTTTCTGTGTCCTGCCTAGGGAAGACAAGGCTGCACCGTGCCGCATGCCTGGCTCCAGCCCGCATCCCAGCAGCTGATCTTCGCTGCCAGGAGAAGGATGCTCTCCTTGGCGAGCTTGCTTAGAAATAAGGCATCCTTGACCGCATGGAGACCATATAGCACATGTTAAGAGACATCACACGTAGGCTGTGGTCCTCCCTTGCCCTTGCACTGTGCCTCTTCTTCATCTCCCAGGGTGAGTGGCTCCTTTCCGTGGGCCCCTCGTGCTGCAGCGTACACCAGCGTGTCGCCTTTTGCCAAGGAGCTTATCTGGCACAAGAAATAGTATCTCTGTTCCTCCTCCCTTGCTGTCCCTGGAGCCAGAGGAAAGTGATGCTGTTCGATGTACTTTCCAATGCTAATTCGCTGCTCCGTGAGGTCTCAGGAGGGTCTCCACTCGCTCTTCAGGGAGTGTGGGGGCTGCCATCCTTCCCTGCAGATTGCCATCCCATATGTTCCCAGCACAGTGACTCGTTCCTTCCACGCTCTCCTTCCTCGTTTCCCAAGTGCTGGCTGCCTGACAAGCACATCTTGGCAGCGCTGGTCCTCTGCTCAAGTAAGCAGCCCACCCTATAGGGTCTATAGCAGGTGCTGTCAGCACGCCCGCGCGGGCAGGGGAAGGGGCCGACGTTTCCCCTGGCAGGAGGGGTTCAGTCCTCTGAGGGAGGCGAATCTCACCCCAGGGAGTGACTGCGCCTTTGCAAGCGTGCAGACTGCCAGGATGGGGCATCACCATGTGCTGTAGGCGACACAGAGGCCCTGTCCTCAGGATGATGCTGGTGGATGAACAGCCAACTGCAGCCCAGCCGCACTGCTGTCTTCTTCGAGCTGGGGTCACCCAAACCAGTCTGACCAGCACGAGATCCTGTCCTGCTACATACACCAGATGCTGGGATCATCTTCCTCAAAAAACTTTCTGGCAGACCTGGGGAGCCCTGAGGAAAGAGGCAGGGGTACCAGGTCAGGCCTCGGCAATGGGTGTACTTCTCCCCATGTCCAGCTCTCCCACGGGATTGCCGCTGTCCCAGAACATGCTGTTTTAATGACTCTATTCCTGTTCTTGGGGTGGGGAGGAAAAGGTGGGGGCTCTGCAAATAATTTAACCATATCCTGCACCAAATAACTTCATTATGTCGATAACACTGCCTCACCTGCATTTTACTCTCCCTTGTATCCCTGCCCAGAGAGCCTGTTTCTGCCTTGTTTCATAGCCTGCTTTGCGTGATCCCCAGCTGTCAGAGGCTGGTGGCATTCATGGCTGTGTCTCTTGATCTTCAAACAGGCTGCAGCACCTCTCCCTCTCCACATGACGCATCTTTAGGATCAGTTGCTGCTGCTGGTGGGTTTGGTGACTGGGCTGCTTCTGGGAGGATGGCACGTTCAGTGACCTCAGGGTAGCGTCACCACGGGGATAAGCTGGAGCTCCAGGCTGCTCTCCAGCTCTGGTCCTGCTTTGTAGCGTCTGTAGCAGCTGTTTCCTCGGGATGTTGCACAAAGCCTGGCTCCTCTCTGTAGTACTTGAAATTCTTGGTCCTGCGTCACCCTGGGGGAGCTTGGGGCACTCTCAGAGGTCTGAAAAGGAAGGGGGAGGACTGCAGGCAGCTTGAGAGCCAAGAGGATTGCAGGCGGCCTGCCTTCCTCCAGGCACGGGGCTTGCCCCGCTGGCTCTGTCGCCTGTGGAGATGCCTCTCGGCCCCCGGGCGCGCTGCTCCCACCGCCCAGTTGCACGGTTGCCCACAGCGCTGGGGCAGCTATTCCTGCTGCCCCCGGCCACCGCCAGCCCTCCGTGCTCCCCGGCTGGGGGGACCACTGGGGAGGCCCCGTGCACCCGGCGCTCTGGCACCTGAGTGTGCGGAGCCCGGGAGCTGCGGGGCAGGGCAGCAGGGCCAGCAGGCTGCGGGGCTCTGCCGAGCGCCGCTTTCGGAGGAGGAGGCTGGCCAGGGCGAGCGCCACGGACCTGGGTGTGAAACGCTGCACTCCCAAACCCGGACGGCCTCGGCCGCCGTCGGGCCACTCCTGGCTGATAACGGGGCTGGGCGCTCCCGCCCCGCGGCACGCAGCGGCTGTCTTGCCTGGCACGCTCCCCTCCCGAACCGCGACATGGCCGAGGACTGCCGCCGAGACGTCACGGCCGCGTGAGTCCCTGGGGAGGCAGCGAGCACTGAGCCAAGCGCCTGCCGAGAACAGACAAAACACAACCCGCAGTATTTGTTCTGAAACCTGCCCAGAACTG
Source organism: Pelecanoides urinatrix (assembly GCA_013400755.1). NCBI lineage: Eukaryota > Metazoa > Chordata > Aves > Procellariiformes > Procellariidae > Pelecanoides > Pelecanoides urinatrix. The sequence goes on along the minus strand of VZTQ01013327.1, from coordinate 47,466 downwards.
CTGTGGCCTCGATGAGACTGGAGGATTATTTTCCTTAAGTATTTTTAAACCTGGAGCCTGGCAAGTACCAGAGGGCTGGGATTTCCTGGCTTGAGCGCGCAGGTCGTGGACGGCGAGGAGCCGGCTCCTGCCACTCCGCCTGGGAAGCCCTGACTGCCGGCGCGCGGCTGAACCAGGACGATGGGGCTGGCCGGCGCTGGGGAAGGAAGCCACCAGCGGAGCGGGCCGTGCGTGCCGCCCCGGGGCCCCGTGCGTGCCGCCCCCGGGCGCTGAGCACCCATCTGTCCTCAGAGGAGGCACCGAGCCCGAGCTCTCTGCCAGGCTGCGCCGCTGCGGAGCCGGGTGCCGCAGGCACTGCCCAGCCCGGGCAACCCGTGTCGGGGCAACCGTCAGGACGGAAGGGCAGAAGCTGCAGGGAGGAGGTCAGGGACGTGCTGACGTTCTCCTGCAGCGGTAAGGGGGACGCAGAGCCTTCGGGTGAGCTCCTGATGGTTCAGACTGGGCGTCCAAGCAGGACCAACTCTGGAGCCACATTCGTGTCTGTGGAGTGAACGTGACCCCGCTCGTGGGGCTGCAGGGAGGCAGGGTGGACATCAGCCCGTGTGTCTGTCCCCTGGCAGCGCTGCCCAGGTGCCCCCGCTCAGCACCCTGCAGAGCCTCTCGCCCACAGGGATGGCAGCAGCAGAGTGGGACCATCCGGCCCCACTCTCCGTCTCCGGGCTGGCAGCAGCTGGAGAGAAGAGAGAAGGGCTGCCTCAGTACCTGAAAGTTCCCCCAAAATAACCCCCCAGAGCACACTGCGTGGTGAAAAGGGAGAGAAAGGCAGCACCTGCGGCAGCGCCTCCAGCAACACCCCAGCTGGAGCGGCCCCCTGCCCCCTGCTCTGCGGGCCCCCTGCCCCCTGCTCTGCGGGCCCCCTGCCCCGCGGGTCCCCTGCCCCCTGCTCTGCGGGCGCTGCTGCCCTGGCAGCCTCCCAAGCAGCACCACACCGAGCAGTGCCCCAGGGCACGCTGAGCACCGCTGTGCTCGGTGTCCCTGAGATTACCGGGCACCGGGGACAGTAAAGCACAGCTCGGAGTAGCGGTGAGGCTGCTCTAATGTAGGTGCATTTTTTAAATACCCTGCTGTTCGCCCACAACCCCGCAGGCTGCATGGAGGCGAGCACGGGTGAAAGGAAAGCGAATGTAGTGCTCTGCGCGCTGCAGTTTCTTCATGGCTGAGTTTATCGGTGCTGCTGGCTCAGGCTTTCCCTTGTTGGCAGGACCCGGCAGCAGAATGGCCACGGTTTGCTCCCATTCAGCGCTGGTGAGCACACGACCCATTGTGTGCACGTGTAAATACACATTTGTGCGGCTTGTTCCAAAACCCCACTTGTTCCGTTCCCAGAGAGCCAGCACTGACAATGTCAGGAAAGCCTCCGTCCCCCCGGCTTTGTTTGACTGTGCTTGTTTGGAGGAAAGATCCCCGGAGAGGAGCTCGCAGCCGCTGCGTGCCCCCAGACAGGCTTGCTCCTGACAAGGAGCAGCCCCCGGTTGCGGGCAGAGGTGGGGAGCCCGCGGGCTCGGCTCCCTCCCGGGGCCCAGCTCCGCCTTGTTCCCAGCCCTGGGAAGGAGGGAGCAGGGAGCAGCACCCGTGGCCGGCGGAGCCGGGAGAGGAGGCGGTGGGGCCCCGGGCGCTGGCCGGAGCCCATCCCAAAGGCTCGCTTGGGAGCCGGCTCCTTCTGAAGTGGGTCAGGTCCCTTCCCAGCACAAACACAGGCCTAAGTCCGGCACCACCAAAGTACACCGAAAGCTGGCGGCAATCCTGGCACCGGTACAGGCTTTTGGGACTTTGCCTTTTGCTGCCGTGGAGGCCGTGATTTCATGCCCTGCTGGCAGCGAGGGTCGCAGCGGGATGCGGGTGGCTTTTCCCTGGGAAGGGGCTGCTGCTTCATCAGGGACCTGCCTGCTGCTGCAGCCTCCTCCCGCCTCTGCCCCGCCGGGATGCTCTGCCCGCTCTGCCCGCAGCCTCTCCCCCTCCGCAGGTCCCGCTCCTCTGTCTCCTCCTCACCCACAGCCCTCGGCGTTTGCGCAGCCAGTCTGCGGGAGATAATGCTGTGAGTAGCAGTGAGCAGCAGGGAAACTGTTGTGGGGGTGAAAACACATTTACAGACCCTGAGCCCTGCCTTTCAAGGCCACATTACCAGGGATGAGGTTTGGGCAAATACTGCAAAGCGTCCATCAAAACTAGCTCTCGCTGGCAAATTCAGTTCTGCTTTCTTCATGTGCTTTTTGTGTTTGGTTTACACAAACTCTGGTGGCTGAGCTGTACAGGCAGGAGAAGTTGCATAAAGCAATTTAATGAGTCTTACGTACAAGCCAGAACTGCTTCCTCACCCGGGCAGGTGCTCCGTGAAATGTCTTTTGACCTACCTACGCACCACGGCGGCACAACAGCCCATGGCGTGAACGCCGGCATAGGCGCAGGGTGCGTGCATGCTCTGTCTCCGAAAAGCCTCAGAAGAAAATCCTTGCAACAACCACAGTTACCATCTAAACAAATCCCAGATCTTCCATAAACAGAACGGCGTTAAATGTGCCTAATAAGCTGCTCATTCTGAATTATCATCCTTGCTCTAATAATAGCTGATAAGCTAGTCTTTTGTGGAACAACAAACACTTCTGTTATTCCCCAAGCCCAATTTTGGGATAAATAAAGCCAGCCCTTGTTTTTAAGCAGAAGGTCATGCTCCAGCTTAGAATAAAGGCGCTGCTACCCTTTCCCTGCTTTACAGGCTTAAAAGAACAAAATGTATCGAGTGATACAGAAAGTCAGAGAAAATTAGAGAAGGAGCGGCTAAAGACAAGTCAAACATGCTGGCATTAAGCTCCCTTCACATGTGTGTTTAGCAGATAATTTGTTATCGCCCCAGTCCAAAGTTAACCTGCTGGAAAGCTGCTGTGGGAGAGTTGGCTGCATCTGCAATGTTTTAGATTTCAATGTTTCAGCTAGGTGCAAACAAACAAAAAAATGCTATAAAAGCTTGTTTTTGATTAAACCTGTTGCTGCCGGGTACAAATAGTTATTTTCTGTGTGGAAGTTCATTGGGGCACAAGCACGAAAGAACATTAATCCCCAGTAAAACACAGACTTTGTGCCCAGTGCCATGGCTCAGCCGGCAGCAGCTCTCAAGGGGCCGGGTGACACTGCCCCGCGGTTTCCACTTCCCCATCGCAAACCGGAGGGACGAGGGAGGTGGAGGAGGAGGATGCCGGCGTTTCCTACCGCCCTCCGGCAGCCGCAGGCTCGGGGGATCCAGGTACCGGCCCCCGGTGGGCCGGGGGCTCGCTCCGCCGCGCCAGCTGGGTGGCTGTCCTCCCTCCCGGCAGCGCTCCCGAGCCCCCCGTGCGGCTCCGGGCGCGCAGGGGCGATCTCCATCATCGCCACCTCCTTGGGGCCGCGGGGCCGCGGCAGGAAGCTGCGGTGGCGGCTGTTTTTCTGCCCTAGCTCGTCTGCTTTTCTTACACACCTCGGGGGTGAGCCGTATTTTCACTGCCTCAGAGACTGGGTTCGCCTCTGTTACGCCTCAGAAAAGCAGCCGACTGTGTTGCAGGGAGCCGAGGGAGTGGCGGGGGAGGCGCATGGTCTGGGCTCACAGGGGACGTTTGTCACGGGGCCAAGCAGCAGTCGCAGACCCCGCTTCCAGGTCCCACGCAGCATCCCAGCCGCCAGCCCCTTCTGCCTCCCTGGGATGCCCTGACTGCGCTCCCCTGGATATCTGGGGCTCAGCTCTCCCAGGATGGGCTTTGCCAAAGCCACCCCGCAGTGGGAGCCCAACACTGGGGGCACGCGGCGGGCAGCCGGCCCCCAAGTGCTGCGTGCCGGCCGGGCGATGCTGCATGCCAGGCTGCGCAGTCGCCTCTCCCCTCTGCCCGGGGAGGCCATCCCTGGGGCGAGACCCCAGCCCCGGTGCTGCCAGGGGGCAGGAATGGCCACGCCGTCGCCTGCCAAGCCCCCTCACAGCCCCCGGCGGCTCTGTGCCCTCCCACGAAGCCCGGGCACCACGTCCCAGCCTCTTGTGTACCTCAGATAGCCCCAGGTCCCAAATGGCACCAGCCACCCTTGGCTAACCGACCCCCCCGCTGCCGTCTGGTCTCAGACCAAGCCTCAGCAAAAGGATGTCCCGGGCAGGTCCTCATGTGTCACCAGCCATGGGCACGCCAGGGCTATGTGTGCATGTGGCTGTGTAATGCCATAACAAGATTACCCTGTGACACGATGGCTGTGAAATAATCCACGGTATCATTCAGTAAATCCCGGGATCCAATTACTCTTCCACATGACACCCCTTCCTGGGTGCAGGCATGCTGGGGGGCTGCAGTCCAGCGCCCTGCCCCTCCAGCAGCTGCCTGCTTGGCTCCTCCGCTCCCCTGCACCTCTCTGCCTCGGTGTCATTTAAGATTAGCAAAGTTTGCGTTACCCTGCGGGAGCCCCGACCCTCTGCCAGGCTCTGTTGTGTTTTCTCGCCCGGCTGCACGCTCCCCAGCACCGCGCTGACCTCCCTGCCCGGCCGGCCCCGCGCTCTCCCGCCACCCTGGCAGCACCGGACCCAGCTGAGTTCATCGGGCTCAGGCGGCGATGCCAGCCTGCCCAGGATGGGGAGGGAGCCCGACCGGCTGGCCAGGAGGGCTGCAGGGTGCGGGAGAGGTGAGCAACACCGCCCTGTTGAACCTGGCTCTGTGGAGAGCCCTGGCACGCACGCTGCCGCCCACAGCAGCACAGTTGTTTGCAAACAGTTTTCCAGGGCATTTTCCTTGTCCCAGCAGCTGCTCCCTGCAGTCAGCGTATGCCTTTCTGTGAGAATAAAGCCCGGGGCACAGGTACACCAGCCCTCCCCGGCCCCGGCAGCGGTGCCAGGACACGCACGATGCCCTGCGGCTGGTTCGGCGCGCTCTGCTGCAGGCGCCGCGGTTGCTCCTGGCCCTGGCAGGTGTTCAGACACCAGCGCTGCTGCCAAACCAGGCAGGGAGTGTGGCCAGCTGCAAATTTCGGCTTCGTTTTTGGAGCCTTTGAATCGCTGGCCAGCTGCCAGGTTTGTTATTTGTTAGTCTAAGTATTTTTTTCCCAAGTGAATTTCAAGCTGGCGAGAGGAGCCGGGCAGAGGGAACTTGGCGGGGGCCCTTTGGCATCCTCAGCGCCGGGGGAGCGGGGGCGAGGGCAGGATGCTGCGGCGTGGTCCGCCCTGCCCGGCAGACCCAAGGCGGCAGGGCAGTGGGCTGCGGAAAATAAAGCAGAGCCCTCACGCCAGGAAACCTTGAATTTCACCTCAGCTGCAGAGGGAATACAGCTGAAGCTCCCACGCACGGGGCAGAGTTCATGGACCAGCCCGTCTGGAGTAGGATCAGCACCTCTGCAGACCCCTAACGCCGCTCGGGCCTCAGTGAGATGTCAGAGACTTGCGACCCCAGGCACGGAGCCCTAGGCTGAGCAGGGATTGGTAACACCCGTTTCTGTCTGAAAAATCACGGGGTCCTGCCTGAGCCAGGGCTGAGGCCATGCGGAGGCTGAGGTCTGTGCCCCAGCCGGGTCTGCTCAGCTGGGTGCTGGAGCCCACGAAGGCGCATCCTGGCCGTGCACGCAGACCCCACGCTGCCCAGCCGCCCTCTGGCACCGGGGACTGCGCTGCAGCTGCAGCTTTGTGCTCGGCCAGCGTGCGCTTGCTGAGCCCGGGGGTGCAGGCAGCTCCCCTGAAAAGGCACCCGGCTTCCGCACCCCGCCGTGCAGCTACAGGGGTGCGGGCAGAGCGCTCGGGAGACTCGCGCTCGCCGAGTGCCGGGGCAGCCGGGGGAGCCGTCGGGCAGCCACCGCGGCGCCTGCGAGCTGCCCCGGCAAGCAGCTGCCCCGGCCTCCCAGCCTGTGCGAGCGGGGTCGGCAGGGATCAGGAAACAAAACAAAACAGGGGCAATTTGCAGGGGAAGAAATTGCTTTTCCACCTTGGAAACCTGAGCCTCAGATCCATTTCCCTCCAGAGAAGGGAAACAAAAGCTTTGGGAGGGAAGGGCCAGGCGGCTGCCTCGGAGGGCAGGGGAGGAGAGGGGCCAGGCCAGAGGATGGCAGGGAGCCGTGGGACCTGCCGGGACCGCAGCCGGGAGGCAGGTGCCAGCAGGAGGGAGCCTGCCGGGCTCTGGCCGGAGCAGGGCGCAGGCGACTGGAGCGTGTCCTGTCGTTCCCCCCCCGTGTTTCCCAGCTCCCCGCTGCCTTCCCTGCCATTGTTCGGCAGCCCCAGGGGTGAGGCACAGCGTGGCGACCGGCTGCCCTTCCTCCCTGCCTCCTGCCTGCCCTTCCGCCCCAGCTCCCGCCCCACCACCCTGCAGGCGATGCCCGTGCCCAGCTGCCAGGGCGCGTGCCACCGGCTCCCCAGGGACGGGGGACGGGGCACCCTCCCCTCCTGCCTGCCCCGACACCCAGCCGCAGTGGGGAACAGCAACTGGCTCGTCCCAGGACGGGGCGGCAGTGACCAGCACCTCCCCAGGAGCCAGCCCAAGGCCAGGAACGGGGCCAGGACCCGGCCCCACACAGGCAGGGATGCTCACAGCACTCAGAGGCAAGGGGCTCTGGCCATCCCCTGGTGCCCCATTGGCCTCGCTGTTTAGACGGATAAAGCCTCCGTGATCCCATCCGCAGGCAAAGCCATTTCTGTTACATTACGTCATTCCCCTGACATTAATGTGGTGGATGTTGTAAGGAGACCTTTCCACAGAATTGTCTGAGTGTTATTCCTGTGGCTCAGCAGCTGCCACTCGCTGGCCACCGCAGCGTGTCAATGCGTCTCTCAGAAAGGCAAACCAAACCCATCTGATGACGGTGCCTCACAGGTTGCAAGGTTGCTCCTGCCGATGGAGCGGGAGAGACATCGGTACCCCAGTGCACAGTGCAGTGGCCTGCAGCTCTCTTCTGGGGGGACGGTCCAGATCCCAGGAGATTATTCCCTGTTCAGGGACCCCACTAGCACTCCCAGCACACAGCCGGCAGCCCACAAGCTGGGCAGCCTCACACACAGCACGGGTACTGGGCAGAGGGGTACATAGGAGCCCCCAGTGCTTCGACTCCAAGTCCCAAACGAGCCTGAAAGATCAATGACCTTTTTTCAGTGTTTGCTTTAGGCAGAGCTGTCACTGCAAACTAGAGGGCTCATGCTCCAGGGCTTCGTTCAGATAACGGTCTGGTATGAGAATGAGCTCCCCTGGTGAGGTGCAATTTGGAGAACTTGAATGGGGGCTCCAAAACTGGTTGCAAAGAAAGCGATTAAGATCAGTATTTGTCCTTTTCTTTCCTTTTTCCTTCCTACTGGAGCAAAAATATTCCTGTTTATTGCTATAAACCCTCGGGGGCTGAATGGTAAACTTCCAGTGAGAATTACTGTCTCAAGAGATCAGAGATCCCGAGAACATCCCCTTGCCAAATTTACAGTTACTGTTAGCTCTAATCAGCCTTGTTTATCTCTCCCTGCGGTGGTATTTGGGAAACTAGCACAGGTCAAACACGGGACAGCTCCCTCATTGTTACCAGATACCCAAAATCTCCCTTCAGGCCACACTGAATCCCTCGTGGCATGGACACCTTCCTCACGCCTTCTCCTGGAGCCTGGCTCTGGGCTCCTGCTTGCCTGGGACCAGTGGGCAAAGGTGCGGCTCCTGCTCAAACGCGCTGCCGGGAAAGGGCGAGGCGAGGAAGAGCCCTCGGCTGCTCCCGGCGCAGGCTGCTGCGCTCGGCCCCCGTCATCCCAACCGCGGCGCAGCTCCCACAGTCACCGGCGACTGCAGCCTGGTCCTGCTCGGCGGAGCTGCAGGACCCCGCACGCAGCGAGTGCCAGCACCGGCCGCAGCCTCCGGCCGCCCCAGCCGCTCGCTCCCCTGAGAGCAGGGATGGCTGCGACGCCCATGCGCTCACACCCTCCCTACTGTATATTCTTCCTAAGAAAATAAAGCATCACTGTCCTATTAATTATGTGAGTTATGGAGCAATATTTTTCCCAGAGTCACCTACTGGTTCACATATTCGTTTTCCATGCAGCTTAGCCAGTAGCCTGGCAACACAGTGACCTTATGCTCTGCTCAGCTTTGAGCGTTTTATTAGCCACACTGGACTCTCTCCACTGCTCCATATTGCTGAGCCCCTCATTAGTACAATTAATAAGCCGCTTCTGACAATTCAATCAAATGCCAGGCTCGACAGCAGGAGAAAGCTTTGGCAGATCAAGTAGGGGAGATTCTGGGTAGCACTGGGAAATTGCAGGAAACCTTTCATCTCCCCCAAGGAGCTGAACAAGAATGGAATTGTGGGATTGGGATTCTCTCAGGTCATGTTTATTTATCGCCGGCTCGTTAGTATAATAAATCAGGTCCCCTGTCACTTTGAATGAAGTCATAGGTTTGCTGGAAGGAACTTGGCAGAACACCTTGATATTATTAGTGATGGTGCGGACAAAGCCTCATGAAAGGCGATGCCCTGGCCGGGGTGCGCAGGCACCCTCACACGCACCCGCTCGTCCCTGCGCCCTGCCAGCAGATGGCCATTGCCGGCCCGGGCTGGCACGGTCATCCCAGGGCAGCGCCCGGGGACCGGGATGGTCTCGGGACACACCGTGCAGCACGGCTGCAGCGCGGTATGTCCCAGGTACCCAGTAGCCGCAGGAAGGGATGCTTCTCCCTGCTTTGCTGCCTGCTGCAGAAGACGTGTGTGGTGGGAGACATCGCTGTCCTGGCCCTGCTCTCCGGCTGCCTGCACACGCTGCCGGGATGCGGCTGGACCGGAGCAGAGCACGGGGCAGGCAGCGCGGGCACTGGTCCTCTGCCAGCAGTCACGTGTATCAGCCACGTGTGGCAGCGCTTTGCCTTTCACACCTCTCTGCGTCCTGCCAGACTTTGCCCTGGCTCTGACGTCGGCGTGCTCTTTGGATCCCGCACTGGCTCCGGGAGCTCCCGCGGCCGCGGTGCCGGAGGTGCTGGGCAGGACATGGCTGCCGCTGCGGGCGGCCGGCGGCAGGCGAAGGCCCGGTGCTCGCATGGCTGCACGACTGTGGTTCCTGAACCTAATCGGTCCCTGCGTCCTCCGAGCAGGACCTGCCAGCAGGGACCAGGAGGTGGCTTTGCAGAGCCTTCAGCGTGACACCTCCCCCTGAACCGGGCTCCCCGGCTGCGCTGAGTGGGGCACGCTGGTCTGCCGGAGACGCTGGGGAGGTCACGGTCTCCTTGCCTGGATCCGGCACTTTTCCACACCAGAGACCAGATCTGCAGGGTGGTTCCTGTCCTATTGCTGGAAGTAACGCTGGGTGGTGACGAGGAAGAGCCGTGACTGGTCTGTCGTAGTCTGAGTGCCCCAAATAGAGCAACATCACAGGTGTATGGCCCAAAAAACGTTCCTAATATAAACCTCCTCAGGAAATCCTTTGATCTGGTCTGACGATGAAAACATAAATGAAAAAAATTAGATTTTTTAAAAGATTAATTTCCATTTAGTTTAAATATAGCTTAAAGGCTATAAAATAACAGCTCTATTTTATTGTTCAATTTATCACAGTATTTGGTCTCCATGCTGGGATAAATATTAAACTGATCCTAATTTATTGCATATAGACCCACTTTAGGGAGACAGTAAACTCTTGATTTCATAGCCTCTGAGCTGGGCCTGCATGACCGTTGAAATGCAGGGTTGCCTGACTCGCTGTGTGCTGCAGGAGCCTTCCCCAGGCCAACCCGTCCCCGTCCCCGTCCCCGTCCCCTGTGCAAGCGTTCCATCGGTAACGGCCTGGGAAGCGCCCGGCGCTCATTAGCTCTCTTGACTCCAGCTGACCCATAAATGCTGAAGGAAACAAACAAACCGCCGGGAGGAGAGGCAGAGGAAGGGCTGTAGGTGTTGGCCACATGCCTGCAGAGCCAAGCCGGGCTCCAGCTGAAGATGCTATTGTGTTGCAGTGATTTCCCAGGAAAAACAGGCCTGCAGATCTCCTTACTGTTCCTGGGAAGCGCTTGGTGACCAGGAAGGTGTGGATTCAGGGCGGGGGCAGCCTGAAGGCCGTGGGGGTGTTTGGTGCTTTGCTCTTACTTTGATGACGATGCCGTGAATGACACCACGAGCAGACACGATTGCAAAACCACAGCTCTGCATCTCCTGGCTGCACCAGCACCTCGTCCAGTGCTGCCGCGGGACCGCTGATGGCCGGCAGTGCTGGGGCTTGGCTCCGGCTTCCAGCTGAACAACGGGTGTTTCAGAGGACGTGCAGGCGCTGCACTTGGGGAGACGCACGCACACGAGCGCTCACACAGGCACGGCAGCTCCTCGGCCGCCGCACGTCAGCAGCTGTGGGGTTGTGTTCCTCTAGCCACCAAACCAAACGGACCTGGGACCGGAGGGAAGACCGTGGTGGTGGAGTGTCTCCATGCGTGCTCCGAGCAGGACCTGCGAGCCCTGGCCAGGCCCACGGCTGCTGTTTTTTGGACTCTGCCACCCCTTTAAAGGGACGTTTGCAGGCAGGGTGGCCGTGGGAAGGTCGGTGCCCGGTTCCCAGAGTGGTGCACAGCAGACTGCTGACCTTGGTGGTGCTCGGGGGAGGCAGCGGTGCTGCCAGCCCCTCCAGCGCTCGCCCCTTCCTGCCAGCCAAACACAGTGCCCTGGACACAGGGGCCACGGGTCCACAGAGCCAGGGTTGCCCACTTGAATCCCTCCCCTCGGGGCTGGGACGGTATAGCCACCCTGGGAATGGGCTGGAGGAGAGGGGGCCACTCCACCAAGCCCTCACCCGGAGCCCAGCCCGGCCCCAGCCCCTGGACCATCCTCACTTCTTGAGCAGCCCCGGGCCATCAGGAGGGAGGGTCTGCGGGTGAGGGCATCCTCCCCCACGGTGCCAGGCCTCTCCAAGGCTTCTCAGGTAAATCACTTGCATCTTTCACATCTTTTGCAAAGCCTGGCCTAAATAAACCACTGCCTGAGCATCCCATGGATCCCCAGTCGCTGCCCGCCATCTGCGTGGCAGCATGGCAGGCTGTCTGGGGACACAATGCTCTCACTCTCCTGCGCCACAGGGAACCCTGCTGCATCCAACCCCCCTGGAAAGCCAGTAAATGCCCCCTCCCTCCTTATCTTCCCTCTAGCAGCAGGGGTCTTGGCATCTCCTTAGCCCCCGTTTCCTCTCCCAGCTCTTGTTGACACAGCGGCTGTGGGAGAACAATGGGGCCAAGTGACACCCTGCCCCTTCCTCTGGCCGCCCCCTCACCTTCCCGGGCACGGCCGGGGCACCCAGGCCCCAGGGACACGTGGCATGGCCAAGGAGGTGGTGGCACCAGGGTGAAGCCAGGGCAGCCTGCCTGCACAGGGGAGCTGCAGCCCGGGCAGTCTGGTGCTGCCCCATCCCAGCAGCGTGGCATCGGGCATGCCGCAGCACGAGGCCACCCCGCACTGCCCAGATGCTGGTGGGAGCAGTCCCAGTGAGGGGAGGGATGCAGAGGCACCACCATGCTGGCGAGGAGCCCGCAGAGCCAGGAGAACAGGGCTGAGAGAGGGACAGGGGCAGATGTGGGAGAAGGGGCTGGTCAGGGAGTCGGGGAAGAGAGAAAAGCTTTTATTACGAGTTACTGGCCAGGCTGACACCAGAGCCGTTGGCAAGAAGGACGATATTAAATAAAGAGCTCGTTTCAGCCCGTGCTTGTCAAGGCCGGCAGGTTTAAAGACTTCCCCGATTCTCCAGCCTGCGAGGAACAGGGAGGCGAGCGAGCTCTTATCTGGAGGGAGTGCTGATCGGGAAGAGCCCTGCGTGCTCCGGAGGAGCTGCCGGGCGCCCGGGCGGGGGTGCGACGGACAGCGCCCGGCCGAGGTCCCACCGAGCGCCGACGCTCCCGAGGGCTGCGCGGAGGGAGCAGAGCGGCGGGGCGGGGAGCGCGCACCCCCCGGCACCCGCAGCCCGGCGCAGCCGGGCGTTTGCGCAGCACCCCGGGACCACCCGGCCTCCTCCGCCGGGGCTCGTGTGCCATCCAGTGGCGAAGGCCCGGCCGCGGTGCAGGCTGAGCCTTCCCGCCCCGCGGCTCAGCGCCGGGAAGGAGGGAGCCATGCTGGGCTGGAGCCTGCGGAGCATCTCCCCGGGGAAGACCCTCCGCAGAGGCTGCAGACGGCGAGGGGAGGTCTGCGCTGAGCCCCCAGCACGGCCCGGCCGGGCGGGGGCTCCGGCAGCCGCTGCGGCAGGAGCCCGGGCCTCCGCTCGGGTGGCTGGGGAGGAGGAGAGCAGCTCAGGCACCGGGCGAGGAGAGCGGCCCGAGGGGGCCGAGCAGGGCTGGGCTGCAGCAGAGCCTCCTGCCCCTGCCATGGGGGTCCGGGAGCGACCTGCGCCGAGGAGGAGGGAGACTCCTCATCTCAGGGACAGAGAGCCGTGCAAGTCCTTCCCCAGCGAGCCCCTGGCCACTTCACATCGCTCGTCCCAGCCACGGACAGGACAGGGATCGGGTGCCTCCTCCACGCTAAACCACGCGGGCACTGCTGGCCGGGCTGGAAGGGCCTCCAGCGGGACTGTTTTGACTGGGACCGGGTTGCCACTGCTAGCTACTCCGCAAGGGCTTGCGCCCACTTCAGCACGGTCAGCAGGGCTGGGGCTTGGGGTACCCAGAGCGAGGCGCGGGCAATCCCTGCACTGCGTAGAGCATCAGCCGTGCGTGTGCAGATGGCTCCCAGCAGGCAGGATGGGAGCCAGGGCCGTATTCCTAAGCTGATACTGTGGGCGACTGCGCAGATCTCACGGGAGCTGCGCCCGACTGGGGCTGGCGCAAGGAGTAGCAGGGAGAGCTTTAAGGAACTTGGCTGGGAAGGCAGGGCCCCCAGCAGCGGCAGTTGCAGCTTGGTAAAACACAGCAGGCTCCTTTCTGCTCCGAGACATTAGGAGCAGCTCAACAATTAGGACTGGCTTCTATTAATATGCAAATTTCTGCTGCCATGGCAATACTCTTATAAATGCAAATTGCAGTGGGAACCGTTGTTGGAGAGACCTGTGCCCGGCCCTGGACTTTGTCTGAGCAGATGCTCCTAACCGGAGCCTGTGGCCCTGGGCAGCCCGGGACGGCACTGCCAGCAGCCACCGTGACACGGGCAGCAGTTTCCCCAGCTGGCAGCATCACTGTGGTGCCCCTGCCCCTGCACAGAGCTTGGGCCTGTTTGCACAGATGCTGACGTGCCTGCCAGCAGCAACAGGCAGGGCGGTCCGGCCTCGCTCCTCCGTGGGAATCTCCTTCCACCTCCCACTGGCATCCGATTCCAGTTTCTGCAGCAGAAGCCGTGCCCTGAGCTGCTCTGAGAAGCAGGGATGTGTGCGGCTCCCTCGGCCCGGGAGCTGGGGAGAGCACACCTTCCCCATGCAGCCAGACTTGCCTGCAGCAGGACCTGGCTGCTGCCCAGCCTTGCTGCAGGCTGCCCGGGGAAGCTGGGGCTGGCCCAGGACCGCAGGCACTGCAAGTGCCAGCACCAGCTTGCCCTGCTTGCGGGCACTGATGAGCCGCAGATCCCGACCGGAGGGGAGAGGGGATGTTTTCTCCTGAGCCTGCTTGGGACGGAGCCTCCGGCAGCCCCACGCTGACTGGGCGGGCTGGGTTTGCCACCAGCTACCAGCCCTGCCGCCTTTCGCGGACTGGGCCCCGCGCCGCAGCACCGAGCGCTGCGTGCAGCCATGCGCACCCCAGGCCTGATGCAGCGGGCAGCCTGACTCTGGGAGAGCAGGGCCGTCCTGCTCACGCGTCCCTTCCCGGTCGGGGCCAGGACCACGAGGTGGCACTGCGTGAACAGCATCAACGGTGCCCGGGGCCCCCCCACCGCCCCGGCACAGAGACCCCTCAGACCTCCCGGGAGCCCCCAAACGGCTTCCCACCGCATCTGGGGGTGCACCCGCCGGGTGCCTGCGGTCCTGCTCCCCAGAGCCCTCGGCCATCCGCAGGGGCTCGGCGTGCAGCTGTGGCCATGGCAGTGGGGTGCGAACGGGGGGATGGGCTGCAGAGGGCACGCAGCGGGAGGCCGCAGGTACGCGGTGGTTTGGCTGCTGCAGGCCGCGAGCAGGTACGCAGGGCTGGGAGCTGGCGGCGCTCTGCCGCGCACCCGCAACCGCCGGCGCTGTGCGGGCCGCTGCCAGGGGCTGAGGCCCTGCGGGCCCGGCTGCGGGAGCGCAGCGACGGGCCGCGCAGAGCCGCGCACGGGGCTCTGCGGGCAGTGCCCCTCCACCGGCGCCCGGCAGCCTCCTCCCACGCGGGAACAGCTCCCCTGGCGCGGAGGCCCCGCTCAGCACAAGCGGCGCGGCGCGCAGGTGGCTCCCAACCCCGGCAAGACAGACGTGCCCCGGCGGGAACACTCGGCTCGTGGGGGCACGACGAGCCTTCCCGGCGCCCTCCGGGAGCCCCCTGCCCCCCAGGACGGCCCTGCCCGAGCGGCGCTCGCCGGGGCCGCCCGGGAGCCGGCTCACGGCTCTGCCCCGAGCGCAGAGCAGACCCCGCGGCGGGACCGGGGGCGGCNCGCCGCTGCCCGCCGGCACCACGGGCCTGTGAGTGAGCGCAGCGGGCGGGCGGGGCGCGGCGAGGCCGCGGGGCCTAACGGGCGGCGGGCTGTGCGCAGGCCGCGGCCTAACGGGCGACGGCGGGGGGGTGTGTGCGGGACCGGGGCCTAGCGGCGTCCCGGCGGGAGGGTGCGGGGCCCGGCGGCGGAGCGCTGTACGAGGCCGGGGCCTGAGCGGGCCTCCCAGCCGCCGCAGCGCGGCTCTCGGGCGGGCGCGGTGCTGGGCGCGGCAGAAGCGCCAGCCGGTGCTCGTGTCCGTGAGCCGTTCCGGCGCGGCCGGGTGCGGTGCAGCGCGGGAGCGCTGCGGGCAGGCCTGCGGCGGTGGGAGGGGAACGGCCGCCGGCTCCGGAGCCTGGCTCGCGGGAGCAGCCGCGGCGGCCGAGTCGAAGCCGCTGGAGCGGGGCCGTGGGGTGAAGAGGGTCTGGCACCGCGGCCCCAGCAGCCGCCCGGAGGAAGGGTCCGTGCTTTGGGGCCGCCAAGGCACAGGCTTCACGCTTTTCTCATCCTGCTACGTGACGACAGCATTTGAGAGAAGCGTGAAGCAGGAGCAGGTTGTGGCGAGTAGAGGTTTTGGTAATGCCAGTCAAGCCAGGACTTAACGTTTGTTTAGGTCAAGCTGTAGGACATAGTCCCTTCCGATTGTGCCTAGAAGTATTCCTTCCAGCCCCCAGCTTCAGCCGTGTGCTGTGGCAGTTCCTGCTGCTTCTGATTTCCTCTGCATCCCTTTGCTGCTTTGCAACTCAGTGACTCCCTCCTTTTCCCTCTGGAAAACCATTGCGGCCTCCCCTTGATATTTGCTGCCATTGTTTTTCAAAAAAAAACCCCACAAAACAAAACAATTAATGGCCCACCCTTAGTCTCTGCTCTCAAGAGTTGAGTTAGACAATCTGCTAAACAGTGTTTGCATGGGGTCGAGTGCTGTACGCCTTTATCCTTCCCTGGCCGTCATCGTCATAGTCACCGTTGTGTTTGCTGCCTTTGGCTGCACTGTACTGGGGTGGAGGAGATGCTGAAGTATGAGGGATATCAAAAAACACCTTTGTGCACAGAGGAGTTCTCAGGCCCTCTTGAGTGATCGTGTTTCCCAGTTGATAGAAATAACAGTATTCCAGACCAATAAGAAAAGCCTGTTTGGGAGATAGTAAAAATGTACAAACCAATGTTCAGTTAACTCCAAGAATTCCTCTAGCAGGACTCAAGAGTCTGATTTATATTAAAAACTGGGCATGTCTAAGGAAGCTTGTCACCTGCGTGGTTCTGTAGTTCTCTTCTTTCCCTGCGTGGTAAGCAATTGAAAATGTTTAAGAGAAAATGTGTATTTCGATATAGAAGTACAACGAACTTGCCTGTGAAACCTTTCACGTTTAGAAAGGTATGAGGATGTCTTGGTGTTAGCACTTCTCAGGGAGGGTGTCAGTGCCTGGAAAAGTGAGTTGGAAGTTCATCAGGTGGCTAACAAGCAAAATATCCATGCTGTTTGGAGAGCAGGTTTTCAAGCTCCAACAAATACTAGTATCTTTCGCCAAGCTGATAGAGGGTGTGTTTAAAACTGCTTGGCAGAAAATGCAGTGGGAAGAAGCGGTGCTGGTGCTACGTTATGCAATCTGACATGTGCTGCAAACAATAATTAAGTGTATGTTCTCTGTTGTGGCTTTCAGGATTTTGGCACACGAAGTGTGTGTGTGGGGGTGACATTTTTTCTTCACTAGGACTACTCCAGCAGTTCTGAATCTAAATGAGCTATAATGCATACAAGCTGTTTAAAATTAATCAAAGCTTTTTTTTTCTTGCATGAAAAAGTTCCTGATGTGCTTTTTCCTCTCAGTTCTGTGATATCATTTCACCTAGCTTTGAGGACTAAAAATTCTTGTTTTTCCTAACTCTTTCAACTTACTTGCAGGTGATGCTTCCAGTGTGTGGGGGTTTTGATTTTGTTTTGGTTTTTTTTTTATTTTTAATAAGGCCAGGAGAGCACCTTCAGAACTCTTTTTCATGACGGAAGTATTCAGGCAACTGTAACTTCATGTTTCCTGCTAAATTACATATGTTTTGTGGATAACCTGGCAGGTGATGAAAAGGGTAGGGAAGTCAAAGGGCGAATATTTTTTCATGTGTCTGCATCTTAACATTACATTCTTTAGAACAAGGAATAGAAGCCTTGTTTGTAGGGCAGTCATCTGTAGGGAGAAAGGGAAGCACAATGCTGGTGGTCGCTGCCTTCCAGTCGTATACTAGTGCCTGGAAGTGTGTTTATGTATGCTGGTAACTAGGGAGATGATGAATAAAAGTAGATGAGGTACCAGTTAATTAGTTCAGCTAGTTCCATTCACAACAGGTTTTTTGGGTGAGCTTATGTATTTTCAGCTCAAATGGCTGCATCAACAGCTGTATCAGCACAGTGCCATGGGGAAGAAGTGGGTATGCTCAGTTGGACTGAATTAAGATCATTCTCCAGGACTAAGTATACAGTAATCAATTTGATGTGTGCATTCTGTTTTATTTACTTAAGAGATGAATACCACTTCAGCTCAAAATGAATGTTTAGATGATTTTATATACAATACCAGATGAATCTCTAAAATACAAATTTTGCGTGTTTGCTGTGTATCTTGCATAACATGGGCCTCACAGTAAAAATGCAAGTGCTTCTAAAATGACCGATTCCTCGGTTTGGGCTTTTTCAGAGGAATTATATCTGGTTCTGCATGATAGCAGAAATCTTAGCTGTGTGATTGAATTATCTATAAACACAGAAAATACTTTGGATTTAGTGATCAGTCAGTCTACTTTAAAAAGAAAAGCATCAGTAACAGTAACTAGATATAAATAATGTCAGCACTGTTTTAAGTATGAACTATGCCCAACTTCTTGGAAGAGGACTTACTGTTGATGCAAACTTTGTTATAGTCCAAACCTGAGTGATAATAGAAAAATACTTTTCCTGGGCTTTCTAAATTAAAAGCTTAACTTCTGACTTAGTACTAAGACAGCAGGATTCTAGGGGGATACCTGAATGTTAGCAGATCCTCATCACCCAGGCCCCGTACCTGTCAGTGTTTAAGAGGCATTTGGACACTGCCCTTAATAACACGGTTTAACTTTTGGCCAGCCCTGAAGTGGTCAGGCAGTTGGACTACTTGATCATTGTAGGTCCCCTCCAACTGAAATATTCTATTCTATTCTTCCTGAAGGCCTTAGAAAGATAAAGTTTCTGTTTTCTTTGCATGTTAATCTGACTCCTGAGATCTTTGTCAGTGCCCGCTAACCATGCCTGACACACAGGTTGGTCTGGCTCTGCACCCATGGCACGGTTTTGCTCATCAGTGTAGCACCCGGACACCTTGAGGAGTATGTTATTTTATTGTGTCCATTGTCTCATTCTTCCTCCATGGGTTGCGCTCAGGTCCTTTGGAAATAGTGTGGCTTAGTACTCTCCGGTCTGGTTAAACCCACTGCTACCAAAATTAGTCTCCTCAGCACTGGCTGGGTGCCTGCATGTTTGAAAGATCCAGGAAAGACTCTTCCCCTGGGATCAGCGCTGCCACTCGCTACCCGCTCCGCTGAGCGTGACTGATGGCTCCCGCGGGCTGTGCCGGGCTCCTTCGTGCCCAGAGCCCCGGGGCTGAGCCAGGCTCCGGCAGCGGTGGGCAGGGTGGATCCAGGCAGGGAGAGGGTGTCCCGAGTGCTCAACCTCCCCTGGCGTGGGAAGGCTGCTCTAGGAGCAGTTCATAGGCGATTGTTTTTATGCGTTACTGGCTATATAAATATTATTATATTTATTGAGGGAGCAGGCCTGCAGAGTGGCATTCAGTGGCTGCATGTGCATTGTTCTCTTCTCCAGGTTCCCTTGATTCTTTTTTTTTTTAATTGTAGGAATAATTACTTGTTTGCAAACCTGTTTGCTGCTGTATCTGTATAATTTGCATCTTGATGTAATTGAAAGAATACATTAACACCGTCTGACTTGCCATGACACCCAGGATTTTAATAATTCATTGCTAGAACGGTATCTTTATCGCTGAGCCTGAGTGGAAGTTAAGGACAGTCTGTCGAGTCCTTGCTCTCTCCCAATAGACGCTGGTCTTACAGGTCCAAAGTGTATCAGTAGCGCCGTGAGCACTGGGGTGAATAAAACCAGGTCCTGTTCAGGTTGTCTTCTGGTTATTGGCAAGCCTTCCCTGCGTGGAGGGTTCTTGTGACAGCATTAACACCCACCGATGGATGCTTACTGGTACTCGGCGAGGATTACATTGGTACTGCAACTCCTTCTTCAGCAGGGGCACCAGTACAGTTTCTTTTTTTCCCCTGGTTGTGGCTTTTGGGTAGCTTCGTGTCTGTACAGGTTCGACCCTCAGTGTAGTTGGAGTCGGCCACAGGCCCAAAGCTATCGCAAGAGTAGACAAGCGTGTGGGTGCTGTGACTGCCCAAGCCTGGTTGTCAGTGGAAATATTTTTAACTGTGATCAATTACATTTTAATATTCTTTTTAAAAGATACATGGTAGTTTTGTTCTTAAAGGACAATTTTGTCTCCTGTGTCAGCATAGCTGCGGCCTGCCTGATGATCTTAAAACTAGCCGTAATAAATACGTACTGTGTTACTTCTGTAATCATGGAAGAGAATCAGTGATACAGGACCTCACCAGGAGGTGAACAGCTCTTGCTGAAAATAGCTCATTGTGGCTCTCTGCTCGATGTCAGAATTGGAAGTGGAGTGAGAAGTGTGTTGCCTTGCTGACAGGCAGGCACAATTAGCTAGCAGAGGCAGACTTTTTGGTTTAATAGGCAGTGTTTAGTTATATATGCACCTATCAATGGTTTTCTGGAGTGATGTCTGTCTGTCCTCTCTGGTATGGCTAGAACCAGGTTTCCATCATAAACCTGATTTTTTTTTCTTTTTGGTCATGGTTTGACTCATGTCACTAAATGGAGATAGTCCATGCCTGAAGAGTTACTGTCAGAAGTGGACATGTTTTTGCTTTTCTTATAACATCTTATGCAGCAAGTCCAAGGCAAAGTAAAATCCTGTTTTAAAGTTAAAGCAATGAGCATTAAAAACAACTCTCTTGCCCATTGAAACAATCCAACTCCTGCATTTGTTCCCTATAAGCAAAACCAACTGGCAGTAAAGCATGCCTTCTATAAGCTTCCCAGCCTCATGTTTCTCTCCCCTCCAGCTTGTTTGGTAATTGTGTGTATGTTGTTCCTTTAAAATAATCCTGCCTTGACTAGTCAGCTCCTTTGAAAAGCTGGGCAGGCTGAGAAAATGGGGATCGTTGCTACAGAAAACAGTTCAACCACAGGCATTTTGTAAGAAATTATTTTCGTGTCCCTGGAAAGTTTTTCTTTTTTACGATAGGCTAGTATTGTAGCTAAAGGTACGATTTAAAGGAAAAATGCTCTGATCAGTTATGATCTTTCTTTCAAGAAGCCTTTTAAACAAAATTCAATTCAAACAGAAATAGAACTGTCTAGACTTTTGTTGTGAGTGACCACTAGAACAAGCTAGAACCTATTCTTCCTTTGGTGAAGGAGGAATTTTATGTATCAAAAATATGGTTTAAAACTTTTAGGTTGCATAAAGTGTACATGGTTTTTTTTATCTCAGGAGCTAGAATAACTTTTCTCTTTGTTCTTTAGGGATTTAAGTCATAATCACTTATTATCATCCAACTGGAGCATTGATTTGTCTGTTCGTACACTACAAGAAGTGTAAGTTTTTTTTTATGTGGATAAACTCTAAAGGTTTTGTACTTAATTCTAATTAGTACATTTTGTTGCATGTCTAGATATCTGGTCTGATTTGTAGAAATATTCAGTGCCAGTTAATTAAAAATGGACGCTCTGTGTTGGCAGCACATTTTATGTATAAAACTGACGCTTTCTGAGCAGAAAACTTTTTCATAAAAGGTTAAAAGACCAATATTTTTAAAAAGAAATGAGATGTTTGTTTTGACTATAGCTGATTCTAAGTTAGAGAAGTAATAGGATCCGTGAGAATTGTGAAAACTAGTGTGCTTTGCTATCAAATTGTTCAAATTATCAGTATTTAAGCTTTTAGGGAATCTTTTATCAACTACTAAGTATTATTAACATAACAAAACTGTTAAATGTGTTCTTGATATGAGTTATTGCTGCTGCGTACAGATGGGTTTTTCTTCTCTTTGAAGTGCCAGTAATTTTTTTTTTTTTTTTTTTTTTGTTTAAGGAAAATGAATTACAATGAGCTAAGTGAAATTCCATATTTTGGAGAAACAACTTCTAATATAACTCTTCTCTCATTGTAAGTAATAGCTTGTCTGCCTTTTTCTCATTTAACAAACGGGAGAATTGTATTAGAGTTCTGCTATCAAGTTGTAGGAAAAACATAGCTTCTTTTGTCTTGAAATACTACTCATCTAAAGTGCTTTAGGGAATACGTAAGCACTCTTTAAAGAAATACAAATCAGTTAGACAATCAAGTCACCCTAAATTACCAATAAAATGCAGTCAACCAAGGCAGGCAGCTTTGGAGGGGAGGGATTCAGTCTAGGAATGACACATCCCACAAGGAACAGCCCAACTACAGGCCCCAGAATTCGAATCTAGTCATATGTCAAGGTGGCAGATAGCTCCTGGATTTTCAGTATTGCTTTAGGAATTAACACTTTGAAGTGTGTGCTACATGTCCTATTTAAGAGGCTTGCTAATAATGTTGTTATACAGAATCCTATAGCTGTTTCAGCTGTGCAACTTGAAGGATGGCATGTTTTGATAATCATATTTGTTGCCGGTATTTTTCAGGGTACACAATACCATTCCAGAAATAAATGCTGAGCAACTCCAAGTTTACCTTTCATTGGAAAATCTAGATCTTAGTTCCAATCTTATCTCAGAAATTAAAGCTGCTTCTTTTCCACGGATGCAACTGAAGTACCTGTAAGTATGAGTGATCTGTTATGTCTGGGATTCCTGGCTCTACAATAATGGTGTTGAAGACCTCATCTACTCTGAGTTACTGTCTTTAAGTAGGCAGCCTTGCGTGGCTTTGAACTGGTAACAGTGCTCAACATAGATACAAATGTGCTTGAAATAAAATACTTTTCATAGCAACCTGTATTGCATTTTCTCAAATAGTATGGAAAACAATAACTGCTATTGTCAAAGTGCAGGTACTTCAGTCGGCAGGGACATGGAGTGATTTCTGCCCATTTTGAGTAAATCGCTGTTGACGTTGTCTTGACCATGTCTGACTGAAGCATGGGCATGCAGTAAAAATCAGCTCCTAGCACTGATTCCTTTGGGAAAAATGATGTAGTTTGGTATACCAGAATTCAGATTTCTGATGTGACTTCACAAAGAACTTGAGTTCTAATAAAAAGTGGTCTCTGTGAAGTGCTTGTGCAGTTGTGTTCATAAAATTCTTCATGTTCTGAAAGGTTTCTTTTCCTCTTCCTTTCCTAGGAATCTGAGTAACAACAGAATAACTACTCTAGAAGCAGGCTGTCTTGATAACTTATCTAGCTCACTAATGGTGGTAAAGCTGAACAGAAATAGAATTAGTGTGATTCCACCAAAGATCTTCAAATTGCCTCATGTGCAGTTTCTGTAAGTAGCAGTCTTGAAAGCTAAAAAACAGCATTTACAGCTGTGTTGTTCATCTCAGTATGTGTTCTTGACTTTCACAAAGTGGTGTTTATCAAAAGATGTCTTAATATTTGAATGTTATCTTTATATAAGGGAACTGAAAAGGAACCGGATTAAAATAGTGGAAAGTCTTACATTCCAAGGGCTGGAATCCTTAAAATCCTTGAAAATGCAGCGCAATGGGATTAGCAGACTAATGGATGGAGCGTTCTTTGGCCTGGGTAATATAGAAGAACTGTGAGTATGCCTAGTCCTGGAACTTCTTGTAGGGACTCTAGCTGTGGGGCGTTGTGTCCTGTATGGCTTCCCTTACATCAAGGCTGTGCTGAGATATTGATGAGCATCACAAGAAATGAGTTTACAGATCTGTATTTTCCCATTATTTTGATATCATGTCTGGTTACTTCAGAGGTGGAAAGATATTGGCTCTCTCCCCAACTTCTTCCCACTCAGTGATCAAGAATGCTTTGACTGTAGGTTGCTTTTTTGCTGGTTTTCATTTGTGCTCCCCGTAACATGGGATGGTTCTTTGTTGTGTGACTGTTTGACAGAGGTAGCGCAGGGGTGTGCCATGCAGTGGTCGCAAAAGATTTTTTAAAAATAAATAATCTCTGAGAACAGAGATTACAGTTTTGCTTCTGCCACTGGACCACTGCAGCTGTTGTTGAGTTACTCAGTTCTTCATATACTTTTGTTCACTCTTTTGGTTTCAGTGGAATGAATATAATTGTACGTTTTGGGTTGCCTAAGGCTTAATGTTAGTAAATCATTTTGAGATACACAAGGTGAAATTTTGTAAATATACGTTTCATTGATTATCTATTTGGCAAATGTTTTTCCTTCTAATTCCTTAGAGAACTGGAACATAATAACTTAACAGAAGTAAACAAGGGCTGGCTGTACGGTCTGCGGACGCTGCAACAACTCTATGTTAGCCAGAATGCCATTAACAGGATCAGTCCAGATGCATGGGAGTTCTGCCAAAGACTTTCTGAGCTGTAAGTCCTGGACTGCTTTTCATTGGGGATTTTGTAAAGTTGCAGTAACAGGTTGGATAGCACATATGTAGCAAGAATGAATTACCAAAGGAAGTACTCAATTTCCTTGTTAGGCCCATGGTAACGCTGTGTATTTTACTTATTTTTGTAAGTCTTCTGTTAGAGAAATTAATCAAAACTCAATAGTTAATCAAGTTCAATAGTATCTTCATAGTTAATCCCCCTCCACTTGCCTTTAAAGTACATGTTCAATGTTTCTAGAGACTTGTCGTACAACCAGCTAACTCGTCTGAAGGAGTCTGCCTTTGTGGGACTTGGTTTATTGGAGAAACTAAACCTGGGTGACAATCGCATTAGTCACATTGCTGATGGTGTGTTTAGAGGTCTGACAAATCTTCGAACCTTGTAAGTACAGAAAACTTCTAGTTAAAATCTCAGTTTAATGCAGTGAAGCTTTTGGAAGTAAAGACAATGAATATTGCACTGTGCAAGCCTGAGATCAGTGCTTTGGCATTGTTGTGTGCTGTCCTGCCTGCAGGTGTGGCCGGGCTGATAATCTTTTGGTCAGCCAAGGTAACAGAATTCTGGCCCAGGTCAAGCAAACCAACTACTTAATTTTAGTGGTGATAAGAAACAGTGGCTTGGTGACCTTGAGTGCATGTCATACCAGTTCTGAGGAGGTGTGGATAGTCAGCTTGCGTAAATGCCAGTTGTGGAGCCAATGGACCTCCCTTTATTCCAGATGGTTTTGTTAGGGTTGGAACCTCAGAAACCAAGCGGTGAATCCTTTTGGTTGCAGAAGGTGCGGTTTAGCCCACCCTGCTCGTGTGCTGAGGTCACAGGCATAGAGTATGGGAGGGGGGTAGGATTACTTCTTGCTGTCAGAGGCACAGCTCTGCTCTTGCCAGGACCTTTCGTAGCAGCTGCAGCTGTTTGATATTTCTGACAAGAAAGGACTCAATCCTGGCTCTTCATTAAAAAAAAAAAAGTGTCCCAAGTAGATCTGAACAGTTGTAATCATCCTAAACAATGGTAGTTGAGAAAGGAGTGAAAGTTTATAACCCCTCTGTCAGTTCATTAAATAAATGCTTAAATAAGCAAACTCACCAGAGATTTATGTAAGCAGTCATATTCTGTTAACCTTAATGCAACCTTTTAATGAAATAATTAAAACTAATTTCTTAGATTTAGAGTAGCATGAAAAAGAACAAGAGCAGATTAATTAGTAGGTTTTCGTGGGCTCCTCGGGGGCATCAACAGCTGAGAGGCTGGCCATTTGTTTTGGGGTTGGAATGTGCAGGATGGAGGGCAGTGGTGATTAACAAGGCTCCAAGCATTCGCACCCAGCCAAGCATGAGGAACCAACTCCTCAGCTCACACAGTGAGGGGCTTTTCTTTCGGGTTGCTCACTCATTTTGCTGAGTAGTGGAGTGTAAAAATACTTCAAACAATAGGAGATACCATGTTGCTGTCGGATTAGTTCCATTGTTGCTTGTATACTGGTTGTTTCAATGATAAGGCTGACGTAAATATTTCCCTGTATGTTCAGCTCCTGCCGCTATTCTGCAATGTAGCTTTGATTAACAAGAATAAACTGTAAAAACTGTATGTTAACTACAAGGTAATAAGAGCAAGGTAGGATTAAAGGCGTATCTAAGAATAGCACTGAAGTTTTGAACTTTGCATCTTATTGCATTATTTACTTCATAATACTGTGAGTAGCTTGGCATTGATACCCCTCTAGCATTCACAATCTAAAATTCTGAAGCAGACCTGGAGATAATTCTAGAAACAAGTTTCAAATCACAAGAATTAGCAACTTGGAAATAAATTTGGCATATTATTAATCTAGTCATTCTTCTCATTAAATCACATCCATGTCCAGTACCTTAGCTTGAATAATTTTCAAAGAGGAAAATACTTAATGTAAGCAAGTATCAAGGCCGTATTTGTTAAGACCTTGTGATGCATGCATCATGGAATTCTTTTTTTTTTTTTGTCCTAAACTTTAAAATGTATATATATTAATTGTGGAAATGACTGCTGTATGGTGTTAAGAACAAGACTTCCATATTTCAAAGTAAGAAAAATAAGAAAATAATGTGTTACCACTGACAGTGTCCTGGAGGTAGATCCCGTTCTCTTCCAGGTTGATGTTTTACGTGATTTACAGTCTCGCCCAAGGGAAAGTAGATACCTCATTTTTCCACCATTAGCACAGGAAAGAAATGTTTATATGAGATGATGTATACAATTGCCTGTATATGTAGTTCGCTTTCTGTGCCAGTTAACTTGCTTGGAAGCTCCATCAAGCTGATGCATATAATATCTGGTAAAATGCAGTACAGACTATTTTTCATTGGTGTATCTTCCTTTAAACACACTCCTGTCTGCAGGGACTTCTGTGCATAGTGGTATGAAAACTGTGGCTTTGATGGAAACTCTTGGCTCAGTCCATGCCATTCAGGCTAAAAATGCAACTGAATTTATTTCCCCTTCTCTCTAAAAAGCATTTAATCCTCTCTGAACCACATTGCTATATTGCTTTTGCTGTTTAGACTGCTCTTCTGCGTGAGGGGCCAAAGTGTTGTGAAGAGGTCAAACATAAATCCCATTAGCTGGTAACGAGATTTGTGAGCAGAATATCAACTTCATTCTGAAAATCTACTACTTTGTGCCTGGCAGCCTTACACTATAACCTGTGTGTAATCTCTTAATATGCTAATGCTATTATAAGCCTGTTACTCAGGAATATTAATGCTGCTAGTGTATTGGTTAATTCACTTACATGAACCGACTTGCTTCAGGAGCCTCTCCCAGCTTCTGGTAAATAGTCCATCACATGACAAGTGCTGGTCAGACTGGGTCTTTCCTTAAACACCACATCAAGAAGTTGTACTGCAGAATTTGTTTGTGGTTCTGTCTGCGGCACTGATCTTGAACAATTCTATTTTCTCTTGCATCTCTGAAATGGAATATTCATCATCTGACAAGCTTAGTTTTATAAAAGATTTGAGACCTTCCAGGTGACACTGTGCCAGAACACCATAGCAGACCTGTACAACAGTAAGTTCTCTTCCCTAGCTCGCCACTAGCGGTGGTCGTGATGATGTTACAAGGCTTCTTTATAACAAGGCTCTTCTCCTGCAGGGACTTGCGGAACAATGAGATCTCCTGGGCCATAGAAGATGCAAATGAAGCATTTGTGGGACTCAGCAGGCTGGATAAACTGTATGTATTACAAACCATTGAAATGACAGTACTTCCCAGGCACGCAGAGTAGAGGGAGAGTGCAAAATATTAAGTAATTGTAAATCAGTGACACGAGGCAGAAAGCCTTTCTAGTTGGCAGCTGTATTCAGTGTTTTTCCACTTCTGTACTACAACCTCTTGATGCAGGCTGGGGTTCCATGGTCAGGAGCATTGGATCTGTCTAGCACTGGATCACCTTGCAGCACCAATATGAGGAAATTAAGCATAAGTGTTTGACTGCATTTATTATTGAATAGCCCAGTCCTGCTGTGTGATGATTGTCACTTTTTGTGCTTCTTTAGCTTATGTAAAAGTTAGAGCTTATTAAAAAAAAAATATTTTTGAGCAAATATGAAACCCTATTGAATTAACAGCTTTTCAGTACTTGGACTATGCACTTTTTATCCAGTGCCATGTGCTTTGTAGGAAGCTCCACCCTGTGGAGCTACAGACATTGCTTATAACAAATAGCTTGGTATGAGGGTGCAGTCTCAGGAACTAATGGGATTGTGGCAGATTGGTATTAGGAACTTATTGCTCCACTCCCAAATTCTACTTATCATTGCTTCATTCTGCTGACTTAAATTATCTTCTGACACATCTCTAACCCAAACCTCTAAGTTAAGAATGGAGAAGAAACCTTGTTCTTGGGAAAACTAGTTAAGCCTTTAAGCTCAAAAAATAGTATTTGATCTTTTAGCTCACCTAGAATTATAAAAAACGTAGTTAAACATTATAGTGAACTTCTTTTGGGTCTTATTTGTGAAGTCATATTGACACATAGACTGGTTTCTGGGTTTGGGGGGCTTTATCTTTCAGAATCTTGCAAGGAAACCAGATTAAGTCAATTACCAAAAAAGCATTCTCCGGTCTTGAAGGACTTGAACATCTGTAAGTACTTTACTTGTAGAACTTCTAATTATATGTCAACTTCAGTCTCGTATGCTCTGTCAAATTTTCAAGAATTTAACTGAAGGTAGCATATGAAATCATACTTATCCATTTTTATTCTCTTTGCTTAACTTACAGAGATTTAAGCAACAATGCAGTAATGTCCATCCAAGAAAATGCATTTGCCCAGGCTCATCTGAAGGAGCTGTAAGTTCATGACAATTATTTACAGATTCTTTACAAGTCCTACCTTTGTAAAGAATCCTTCAGCCATTGTAAGATTGGCTAAGTTGACTGAACTGTCTGCTTTCATCATGAAATATTTAAGGCAATGCTGATAATTTATCGACTCAAAATCGGTAGCAGTATACTTAGATTTAAGGTTTGATAAAATCTGCACCTCCATTTCCTTAGTTGCTATTAGTAGAAAATAATTTTTTCTTGCAGTGCTGACCCATTAAGTTTTCCATATCTTATGATTTTGCAGCAAACTCATCACATGCTAGCATGTAGACAGTGAACAAAATAAATTATTCATGAGGAATCTTTCAGGGAGGTTAGCAAATGCTACGTTTTGTCTTCCTGTTTTTGGGGCTAGGGAAAGGCTTTAAAATTCACAGCTAGACAAGTATTTTTACTTGCT
Source organism: Pelecanoides urinatrix (assembly GCA_013400755.1). Lineage (NCBI taxonomy): Eukaryota > Metazoa > Chordata > Aves > Procellariiformes > Procellariidae > Pelecanoides > Pelecanoides urinatrix. Next base: position 19,505 of record VZTQ01013327.1, on the reverse strand, counting down.
CAGCAGATGCTTAAGCTGCTAGAGCCTCTTGTGATCTTCAGACATTTAAAGTATTATAATGTGAAGTGACCTTCACACCCAAGACTAATCCTACTGTAACACAGTCATGTCAAATCTCTGAATATCGTGTAATCTGTTTTAAAACTGTTATTCACTTAGTCAGTCTTGGCCAGATGGACTGTTAGTCTGCAAGATCTGCCAGTTTGAGGAGACACGTTTTAGGTGTTAAAGATAAGACTTTCATTGCCTTCTCTAATGTATCTTAAGAGTGAGGAATCGTTGGTATGTATGGGCAAAGAGCAGGATGGAATCCTGGCTTGTTTGTGTGCCTCTCCTCTCTCACTACTGGATTTATCTAGTGGCAGATCACTTCTTGTTAAAGTGCTGGACTTCCTCCAGTCAGTCATACTCATATATAATATTTAGGAAACTTTGAAGGCAGGTGGTGGGGAAAGTGTGACCCATCATTGTTTCCTGTTCACAGTTTTTCTGTGGAGCAGAGAAAACAATCTGCAGTAGATACCTGTAGAAACAAATCACTTTCATTCTTAAATATTTATTAGCTGGCATGAAAATGAATATTGAGGCTTACACTCATTTCATAATGGCAAGTGTGTTGAGTTTGAGACATAGAGCTGCTCTGCAGTGTTATCTTCTTTTTAATTGCTTTAAAGAAGGATGGGATAATTGTAAAGACAGGCTTCATATTTTTTTTAGAAGTTGAAAATCCAAGGTTATTTTCTTCTGAATTAAAAAGAAATGTAAGGGTTTAATGCTGACATAAAGGGAAGGTTTTTCTAGATTGTTTATAGCATATATAGCTAACATTTTATAATAAATACCCATAGGCATGAAAGAATACTGTAAGTCTTGAAATTTCTGAACATATATGCTTTAAGTTGTTTTGCTGCATGAAATCACATGTAGGAATGTGAAATACTGAACTTTAATCACACTTTTATTTTGCCTTGTTCCTGCAGAATTTTGAACACTAGCAGCTTGCTTTGTGATTGCCAGTTGAAGTGGCTGCCGCAGTGGCTCACTGACAGCCATTTACAGCAGGCTGTAAACGTTAGCTGTGCTCATCCTGAATGGTTAGCAGGACAAAGCCTTCTCAGTGTGGACCCTGATGACTTTGTCTGTGGTTTGTATCTTTAATGACTTTTGATATAAAAACATGGTAACGCAAATCTGTGTAGGTACCTTTCTGAAATCAGGCTGAAGCACTGCTGGAGGTACTTGGCCTTGGCCGTGATGCACGTGTGGGCCTGTGTACATCACTGGGTCTGCTTTGGAGTCCGGGATTTAATTCTGTTTCTCTTTGCTCTGTTTTGTTGTATGTGAGCACTGAAACTAACCCGAGGGAGCAATTCTGTGAGACTGCATTGTTTTTCATTTAGGTTGCTGTTAAAAACTGCTTACGCTTCCATCCTCCCTGCTTATGAATGCCTTTAGCTTTTGAAGGGCTGTTTGACACTTCCTTATCGGTTCTTGTCCATACCAGCAAGGCTAGAGTAGCTAATACTCTGGCACGTTTTCTGTTACTCCATATCTGTAATGTTTATCTGGTCTCTGCCACCACAGTTTCAGACATAAGCCTGTTTATTTTTGTAACCGAACTGTGAGATGGAAAACTGAGAGACTCTTTGCCCAGTCATATGTGAAGTCTGTGGCAGACCTGGAGATAGTCTGGTGTTCCATTTTCTGGGTGAGCAATCTGATAAGTGTTACTTGTGCATACACAATTCTTTCATTCCTTTGGTGGTAAAGGCTACAATAATCATCATGTAGGCGCAAGCACCCACTTCTCCATTCTAGTGTCACCACCGTGGTGCCTGACACTGAACACTGTGTGTGCTTATTAGAACATCGTTGCTGAAATAATAAGGTATTGAAATAACTGTCATCCTGTGGGATGAGATAGAGTGAATTGCCAACTTGCTATGCTTTGTATTTGTGGAACTTAAAGGCTCTTCAAGATGTTTAAACTATCTGAAAATAAGTCTCAGTCCTTCATAAAATAGCCTAGCTCTTCAGTCGAGCATGGCTTTTGTGTATGATCTAAATATAGCAAGTTCCAGACAGTTGTACAAAATGCAGGGTGCTGCTCAAGACCACGCTTCTATGCTGTTTGTTCTCAATGCTTATTCTGTATTGCCTACGTGTGGTTCTAATACTGTTTCACAGCTTGATTTCCAACTGAAAACAGCTGAATATGTGCACATCAAGCAAGATATCTGTTCCCAAAGCTTGCTTTCTGCTTGCATTGTCTTTTGAGTGAGTTTTCTTGCAATATTACTTGCAAGTTGAAGAGGAAAGTAACTAACCTTGGTGCTTTTATTTTCAGATAATTTCCCTAAACCGCAGATAAGAGTGCATCCTGAGACCACAATTGCTCTGCGAGGCATGAATGTGACTCTGACTTGCACTGCTGTGAGCAGCAGTGATTCACCCATGTCCACTGCCTGGCGTAAAGACAGTGAAGTATTGTGTGATGCAGAGGTTGAGAATTTTGCCAGATATCAGCAGCAAAGTAGCGAGGTGGTCGAGTATACCACTGTCCTGCACCTTTTCAATGTGAATTTCACTGATGAAGGGAAGTATCAGTGCATCGTCACCAATCACTTTGGTTCCAATTATTCCAACAAAGCCAAGCTGACTGTCAATGGTAAGCAATCATGGTAACAAAGGAGAAACACTTTTAACCTAAAGCTTTATTTAAATAGCTATAAGTCTATTTTTCACTACAGCTGGCCCAAAATAGTCTTGCTAGACTGTCTCACTGGTATTTAGAAGTATCAAACGTCTTTTTACAAAGCAGGAAAGAGTGTTTTTTTTTCTTTTTTTTCTGTGGGTGAAAAGCCTTCTGTTCACTTTTCAAAAGGGGCAGGTAGCTCTCATGCTTTCATTATAACACAATTAGTTGTTTATCTAGTTAAATGGAGGTAGAATTCTCTTAAACTAAAAGCTCCCTCTGCTGTCTCTTCAGAACTAAGCACCTTTCCCATGTGTTTGTAAAGCTGGGGAAGATTCAGCTAAAAATAACTTGTGGGACTGGAAACAAACTCTGAAAAATCAATTAAGAAGTCCTTTGTTTTTAGCCATAATGAATCTATTTATTTTGGCTTGAGGGAAGGGAGGTAAGAAGACAACGTTCACATCAGTCAGTAGACCACTGATCCCCATTGTATCTGAGAGCAGAGGTGCCTGTGTTGCTTTTGCTTATGCAGAAGAGAGAATGCAGACTTGGACTGACGAGATGGAAGTTCACCTTCCCTATTAGCAGGGGAAAAAAGTGTGACAAAGGACTTATGAAGAAGGCTAAACCTTTTCCTGTCTCTTCCCCATGAGAAACGTTGTTCTTCAGATCATCTTAAATGAACACTGTAGATACTGTATTTAATTTGGAGGATAGGCTCTTGGAAATGATCACTGAAAATTTGTACAGTTCTTCAGAAGAATCTGGCCCTCTCTCTTAGGGAGAACTACAGGCGTGTTTCAGATTTGTTTGTTTTCAGATATTCTCTGTGCTGTGGAGCTTTTGCTGCTTTTTCCCTGGTACTGAAAGTACTGAGACTATGTCTCCTTTGATCCAGAGCTGCCTTCTTTCCTGAAAACCCCCATGGATCTTACTATCCGCACTGGGGCGATGGCCCGGCTGGAGTGTGCTGCAGAGGGCCACCCTACTCCACAGATCTCCTGGCAGAAAGATGGTGGCACAGACTTCCCTGCTGCAAGAGAGAGGAGGATGCACGTCATGCCTGAGGACGATGTGTTCTTTATTGCAAATGTGAAAATAGAAGACATGGGAATCTATAGCTGTATGGCACAAAACGTTGCAGGTGGTTTGTCAGCAAATGCCACGCTGACTGTGTTAGGTAAGTGGGGTGCTAATCTGTGCTTGCATATGGATCACTTCACGTCTGTGGTGCTAGTGAAGCTTACCTGTAAGTAACAAGCTTAAGTCCTAAAGAATGAAATTAAAACAAAGAGCGTAGTTTCCTCTTCCTCTAGCTGTAGATGGAATTTTGCAATAACAAGAGACTTTTTCTCCCCATGGTTGCTCCCCCCACCCCCAAACTTTAAATTTAAAGGATGCTGCCTCTGGAACAACATCTCTAACTGCATTGCATGGTTTTGGGGCATTTGAATACAGCACTTGACATGATTTTTGAGCAGTGAAGCTTTAGAAGCTAAGCTACAGTGCTGACCAGTGAAGTTAGTGTGATCTTTGCAGGAGAGAAATGAGGGGCATATCTCAATCCAGCAGTGTAGACTAGATAGGTAATTTGTGTTGTCTTGGAACAAATTTAGTTGCAGGTAACATGAACTATGCTGAGTAATAATGGAAGGACAGTTCCTTCTAGAGTGCAGTATTTTTTGAAGACACTGACTTTTAACATTATGGTCATAGGCAAATTTAGAATTGGAATACATAAAACAGACTGTGGCTAGCATAATTTTGGGGATGTTTGCTGTACCTGTGTTTGCTGCAGTGATCCGTAGAAGAGCTGAACTCACGGGATTTCCTGAATCCTATGTTTCATTGCTCACGTTTAGGTTCAGGTTGTAAGATCGGATTTTTAAATATCATGGAGTACACTGGTGTTGCACAATGAAGTTATCTTACAATTTATGGTTTTTTTCCCTCCACTGTCACAGAAACTCCTTCCTTCGTTAGGCCCCTGGAAGACAGAACGGTAACCCGAGGTGAAACTGCTGTCTTGCAGTGCATAGCTGGTGGCAGTCCTGCCCCGCGCCTCAACTGGACTAAAGATGATGGCCCTTTGACAGTCACAGAACGGCATTTTTTTGCTGCGGCAAATCAACTCCTTATCATTGTGGATGCTGGACTAGAGGATGCTGGGAAGTACACGTGCATTATGTCCAACACACTGGGCACTGAGCGTGGCCATATTTACCTAAATGTCCTGGCTTCCCCAAATTGTGATTCTTCCCAGAGTGGCATTGTCCATGAGGAGGATGGCTGGACAACAGTAGGCATTGTGATTATTGTCGTGGTGTGCTGTGTTGTGGGAACTTCCCTGGTTTGGGTTATCGTGATCTACCACATGAGAAGGAAGAGTGAAGATTACAGCATCACTAATACAGGTAAAGTGCGAAAGCAAGTCTTCAGCCCTGTTTTTATTGAAAACACTTAAGAGTGGTGAAATTTCTAGATTCATTACAGATGATAAGATAGAAGGAAATCTTCAGTTCTTCAAAAATCTCTTCAGGGATTTGCTCAAATTCCTTCATTTTAGAGTTTTTCTTAAGTATCAAAAGTATGTTAATTTTATTCCTTATACACTAGATTTGTTCTACATTGAGGGAAATGAGTTGGAAATAAATGTTTGAATAAACTTTAAATTGTTTTCAGGACCTGGAGTAATTAATATGTGTAAATTTCCGTTCTGGCCCTGTTAGTTCTGAACTAGCTATATGGATTTTTAGTCACTGAGGTAGAAAAAAGAAAACTATCTGTCAGTTGAAATTCTGGATGACATTTTTGTTAACGTGGGTAATAGTGTTGGTACTACCTTGAAATCATCACACTTAGCTGTTAACGTCATCAATGTTAATTCTGCCTTGCAGAGGAGATGAACCTACCGGCAGACATCCCCAGCTATCTGTCCTCCCAAGGAACTCTGTCGGAGCCGCAGGAGGGCTACAGTAACTCAGAGGCAGGAAGCCATCAGCAGCTTATGCCTCCAGCCAGTAGCTACGTGCATAAAGGCACAGACGGTAAGCAAAGCCCTCACGTGTATATACAGTCCGCTTGCTACAGTCAGAACTAAAGGGTCTATGTTATTTCCCTACCTTGTTTGGACACTTTTCAGGCTATTTGCGTCATTGAGTCTATAGAGATGCTATTTTTACCATCCAAATGCTGAGGAGCCATCCAATCCTTATATAGGCTGGCTTTCAAAAGCGATCCTTCAGTGTAAGTTTTCAATCTGTCCCATGATCCATTCCCTCTAGTCTGTAGTCCTACTACACTAAAGTCTGTATCAGGAAGGAGTTGAGAAGCAGCTTGTCTCAATGACCACTTTATCATCTGGTCTGAGGTGTGTGGGCATGCAGGGTACAAGAGCATAAATTGACGTGGATAGGTATCCCGGTTTGATTCCAGGGCTGTTTCAGCCTGGTACCCAAGCTGGTTGGACCCGCATGGAACCCTTTTGCCCTTGAAACAGGAGAGGAAACATCTCAGTCATGTCCATGGTTTTCCCCTGATCAGCCTCAGAAGGGCAGAGCTATGGAGAATTTGGATGGTGGTGAACCTAGAGCATTTCTTATGTTACTTCAGTAAACGGTCAAGCTGAGTACTCTGTTGCCATGTTAACTGTATAAAGGCCCTTCAAACTGTGCCACTGTAATACATGGTCATGCTAAGACATGAAAGAGTCTGTGGAAATCAAGCATCCTTATCCTCTTTGAGAGTATTTTGTTTTTCCATCATGTTTGTCAGGTGGTGCAGCGCCATTGGTAATCTGCTCGGACTGTTACGACAATGCAAACATCTACTCCAGGACACGAGAGTACTGTCCCTATGCCTATATCACAGAAGAGGACCCTCTGGATCAAACTCTCCCTAATCTTATGGTGCAGATGCCTAAGGAAACGTATACAGCACGCACCCAGCATGAAACCAGTACTCTTGATAATCTCTTGGCAGACAGAGACATGTCTGTCTTCCTTACCAACCACGACAAAATAAATGAAAAGAAAATCTCCTCCCAGCAGATTAATGGTGAGCACCCCCTTTTCCCTCTTGTTGCTTTGTATTCCGTGATAACTCTGGTTTCCATGTGCTGCCCTTCACTATTGATACACAGCTAATTCTTCAAGTGACCGTAGTTTGTGGAGTAACTCATCTGTTTATAAACCACCTGTTCTGAGAACTAGCCCTCAGTTTGCATCCAGTACCCAAGAGTTGAAGAGGGTGACGTTAAAAAGATAGTATTTCTTAATCTGCAGTTCATCTCTTCAGGCTTGTGGAATGTGATCCCTTGCGTGCACTTTCCGAACATCTATTAGCCAAGAGTTAAAGCTTCACATAGGAAATTCAAATAGCCCTTCTGTTTGAGCTGGCCTGAGTTTCAAAGAACTCCAAAAGATTTTTTTTTTTTATTTATTGGTTTTATGTTGACTTTAAAAATTCACACTGAAACTATGTGTTGTTACTGGTTGCTGAAACAGGAGAGCATCCAGTCAAATATACTCTCAAAACCAGAAAATAACCTTGGAAAGACTGTTATTGCTGAGTTGCACAACTCAAATCTGTCTAAAATTTGAGTGTGTTTATCATGAACTCACTCCTGTTCATCTTCTGATTTTTCTTCCTCAGAACCCTTTCAGATTCCTTTATGGGGAGTAAACAAAGACCTAGCGCTCTCTCACTCACACTTTCTGCATCAGTCAGCCCGTGAGACCCCACGGCCTCTTCGAAGCGAGGGCAGTGACCGGGAACAAGCTGCTTCACCCAGACCTTGCCACAGGTTACGTGAACATAACTTTGATTTTAATAGGACACGGAACATTCATGACTATAGTGAAACCACGTAAGACACTAAAGTGAAGTCTTGAAAGCAAATCTGTATCAACTGACTTCTTGTATTTACTACCTCAGGACTAACCCCAAGGCCAAAGATGCTTGTGTACGTGTGTCTACAATTACAGGCTGACTAAACGGAGAGACTCCCTAGGAGGAGGTGGCACGTGCCCTTTTTCCTTGGATTTCTGTGTATGGGAAAATGGGAGTGTGCAACAGAACAAATGGATGATTAGTGATATCCACAAGAATAGCATTAAAACATGGATTTTCTGATGTTGGAAGCAGCCTTTGTGTTGGTGCATGCTTTGAAAATCTCTCAAGAATGCATAGCTATTTCACACTGCATTGTCTGCTGGAAAACAAATGTTCAGGGCCTCCTCATGGAATTCCCCAGTAATTGTAAGCTAAAACTCTTGGCCAGCTTTTTGTTCCTTAGACTGTTGGCAGGCATCTGTTACCAGTCTAACTTTGGGGCTTGTTTTCTCCTATGAATAATGGACTTTAGTTGTAAATAAATTTGCATTTATAAATATTTTGTATACACTAAGCATATAAATGTGTTGGCTGTAATGTAAATATATTTTTTATTATGCCAAAGTATGTACCATACTGTTAGTCTTGACAGCTGCATATCAAGCCATATGGTTTGGGGTTGTGTTTTTTTGTGAGACTGAATGCGTCTTTCTGAGGGGACAGAGCTGTCTTCATTTTGGAAAGAAATTAATTTACTATAGGTATGTGGTGAAACTGTGATATTGATGAATTTTATTGCTACATACAACTCTCTATGCATCAAGCATAGAGACCTGACTGCAAGCTGATCCATTTCATGACTTCAGCAGAATTCCAAGTTTGACCCGTTCAAGTGTTGAGAGAGTCCTTAAATCTCTGTATTAGGCACCCAGTAGAGTCTTGTCCAGTAGAGCATAAAGTGCAACAGACCCTGCATTAGCAAGCAATGTTAACCTGCATTCCAGGCTGTAGTATCCAGCTTCCCAGGAGTTCTTGTAAATAGCAAACAAAAAGAACAGTACAAAATGTTTCCTTCTGGTCATCTGGTAAAATAGCTATAAGATGGGGGTTTTGAGTGGTTTGTTTCAGAAGTTTATCTAAGCTTTTATCTTTAAAAAAGCCATTGTATTGTGTATGTTGCAGAAAGGTCTCCATGTATTTTTCCTAGCTGACAGTTAACTTTTAAAAAGATGTGATGAAAAGCTTCGGACAAATTGGGAGATCATTTGATAAATACTCAGTGAACTATACTGTGGATTTTCTGTTTCCTCTGCACAGCCGAGGCATATATAGTTCAAAACACTTGTGTCCTTTTCTGTCGTAAAATACCATGCCAAATTGTTGCTCTGTTGAACTCTCTCATAGTTCCCTAGACCTCAGGGTGGCCAAAATGTTTAAATATTTGACAGGTAAGAAATTAAACAATATGCAGGGAACCACTCTATTGAAAATCTAGTACTTGCTGAGACAGAGGAAATGTAGACTTCATTAGTTGCAGTGGAATGCGGCTGACAAAATTAGGAGGAAGAACATCATAAAGACTTTCTGAAAAGTTCTTTCTTCTGGGAAAATGCGCCTTTGTGTAGCAGGGGTTTAAGACTCATCAGTGATGGGTTTTCAGCAAGTATGTTGTGCTCAGCGCTAGAGTGCTTCAACATTATGCTGTATATGCAAGCCTGAAGAGCAAGGGGCTTTCTTCCTAGTCATTGTTGCATTTTTTCCAGTACATTTAGATATGTACTAAAATGAAAACAGCTGGTGTATTTTTATAAAGACAGAAAAACCTTTTTGGACCAGCCCAAGAGAGGTATGTAACACTTCCCGTGGATCCATTCCTAGGTAGAAGGGTGTGTGACTGAAGTATCAGAAGCAGTCATGCAGAATCACAGCTGAAACTTTTGAGACTGTGGATTATTTGAGTAAATGAGTGAGGAAATGCTGGGAATAATGATTGTTTTCCCACAGCTCTTTGGGCATGAATAATAGTCAGATCTATGCAAATGAGCAAATATTATCAAGGGCTCTTACCATGCTCTCAAAGCAACTGTGGTTGCTTTGATAGCCAGCAGCTTTAGTAGGAAGAGGATCCAATTGTCCTTGACCTTTGGATAAAGTAGAGAGAAACACAGGTGTGTGAAACTCTTTTTGGGCTCTGACATCTGAAATGTTTTAATAACATACATGCTAAAAGAAGAATCTTAAGTTCATTCCTTTCTGGTTTTATTTCCTCCGGGCTTTTCCTTTCCAGACAGCTTTTAAGACGTTACTTTCAATCCAAAGTTATCTCTGTTGCAGGAATCCAGTACTGTAGGTTTAAATCCAGATGAAAGAGGTCAGGTCATGAAACTACAGCAGCAGCAAAGTCTCATCCTTCTGGGCTGCTTGCTGCTTTCTCCAGATATTCACACAGGCTGCTGTGGCAGAGTGCTTCTTGGCATGTGCAGAGCCACGATTTCCCACTAGCAGGAAAATAACCCCCCTACTGCTGCTCTGTCTCCCATCACCACTTGGCAACTGCTTGTTACTTTTTCTTTTATCCTTCTTTTCTGGACTTGAGCTAATACAGCTCTGTCACAGTACAGCTGCTGCTGTCCAGACCTTAGGTGTACTTTGGGCACAACTCCTTAGTGTGATTGAATTCCCTTTAGGTAGGTAAGATGTGCTTGGCCAAGACCAAGGCTTTAAAACGAATGTCGTCTGCACCAGAACAAACTGAAGTGCTAGCTCTTTGAAGCCATTTAGGAGCTAAAGCTGCACTCATTTCTGTGAGATACTGGCCTATAAAAGCTGCCATTATGAATTAGGACATTTGCATCTTTCCATGAGCAATGGTATCTCTTTAAAGTCCATAAGCTGGTTGTAAACAGCTGAAGCTTGTAAGTAGGTGAACACCTTGCTGTGCTTAGCGTTGTGGAAAAGCTTCCTAGGCAGACTTGCAGAAGAAATGAGGTCTCCTTTCCCCTTTCCTCCAGGAGGTGCAGATAGGACGGAGCAGCCGTTGTGTTTCCAGTAAACACAGTTTCTTCAATCAATGCCAAAGTACTAACAGTACAGGAACTGGGGTTCATAAGACAGCATGAGCAAAGCTGCTCTTGTTCCCTGTTGCTATTTGCTAGTGTCTATTTATATTTTTTTCACATAAGAATGTATATTTTGTATAGCATGTGTAATATATGTTTGTCTATTGTAATATACCTTCATTCAATAAAATGCTATATACATTGAGCATCCAGTGTAACTTTGTTAGTTTGCAGATTAAATAATTCATTTTTCTTCTATGATATTTAATTTTCACAGGGAAAAAAATACAGTAAACTTTGTCTGGACATGTTCCTGGGCAGCTGGCTCCAGGTGCCCCTGCTTGAGCAGAGGGTTGGACAAGGTGACCTCCAGAGGTCCCTTCCAGCCTCACCCGTTCTCTGATTCTGTGATTCTTATTTCAGTTTTCCAGTAGGAAACACCCTGTACCCTTTTCTGAAAATGTGCGGGTAATTCTCCAGCAGTGCTGTTGACTCTGGGCCAGGAGACTCGCAGATCACCGTGCTCCCGACGCTGTCGTCCTGCTATTCAGATCCTTTGAAGTGCTAAAGAGATTTTCTTCCTGGCAACAGACTATTAGCATAAATGAGTTGGTGAGAGCGTGCCCCCACATACCTGCTGCAGGAGGGCAGAGGTGCATGCTCCCACCCTACCAGCTACCATCCCTTCTGAAAGCCAGCGTAAGTTTTTCATTCCTTTGAATACCTTGCTCTATCACTGTATTCTTGTCCTGGTTCATGTTCTGATAATTAATCACCTTGCTCTCCTGTGCTCCATTTTGTATACTTCGCTGTTTTACCTGTTCACAGCTCACAGCCCCGTGTAGCTTTTCCCAAGTTGACCCAAGCTCCTGTAGCTGCCTCATCCTCTGTTCTTGCTGACAAGTGACATTCCACCCAAGGCAAGCGTGGTTCACGAGAGCTGGGTGTGTGCGTAGCCTGACGTGCGAGGGTTAGTCACCCGGCTTGGCACGCTGCTGTCGGAGCACAGCACACGACAGCCTCATGCAGGGCTTTCCTCTCCCGGCCGTAGCAGCCGGGGCTGCCCAGGGGGCCAGTTTGGCAGAGAGCGTCCCCGGGGGCAGCTCCCGGAGCACCAGCCCCCCCGCGCCGCGGCTCCCGCTCGCTGGCAGCTGTAGGAGCAGGCTCTGCGGCAGAGGCCGGGGCAGCCGCTGGCAGCCTCGCCTTGGGTCCCTGCCCGGTTTTCTGCGGCAACGTGCGATGCGTTTGGCAGCGCTGCCTGATTCCTCGTGGCCTGGCTCCCCGCAAGGCAGCGTGTCGTGTCTGTAGGACCTACGCTGAAACATCCACAAAGCAAAGCCGGGCTGCAAGCAAATGTCATTACTTCTGTCGTCTCCCTTCACAGCAAGAGCTAAAGGGCTGCCCTTTCTCTGCATGTAGGCTCTTGACTTTTGTATTCATCAGCTCACGTGCCTGATAACCAGGGATTCCTCCAGTGGCTGTACCTGGCTGGGCAGGGGACAGCAGCGCTGCCTGCCACCTCCAGCCGGCTCCCCTCACGTTTATAAACTGCGTTGGGGTTTCCTAAGGGACCAGAGCTGAAGCATTCACAAGAGTGTCCGCAGCATTCCCCAACTCCCAGCTTTTTGCATGCTCTTATGTATTTTCAAGCCACCACAATTGCAGGGGGATGGCCTCAATGATACGAGCCTGCCCCACAAGCCTTGATTTTTCCAGGAGCACGAGTGTTGTGAAACCCCACCCCATCCTGTGATCATTTCGGCAAGATGCTCAGGAAAAACCAGCGATTGCGTTCCCTGGTAAGTTCAGCTCTCCCTGGTTCATTATGTGTATCTCAACCCTGGCACAGTGTCAGAGAACCAACAGCTATTGAAGATAAGATCATGAATAGTTAATGTCCTCAGTTACCCAAGCATATTTAAAAATTAACACTGAAGCCTGGTGCTGATGAGATTAAAAAACTGGGTCATCAAAGAGTGGAAAAAACAGAAAACAATTGCATCTACCCTCGGGCTTCGCTAATGACTGAGTTTTTGTGGAAGATCCCTTCCTTGCTTTAATCCTTCGGTGGTTTAAAATACTGGATACTTCATTAAACCACCTTCCCTCCCGCCTGCCAGATTCTCCTCTCCTCCTGCAGGAGTTTGTGGCCCCGTCAGATGCGTTTCCAGACTCGGGAGTGACAGCGCTGGTCGGTGCCGCAGCACCTGCCCTACGCGCGTCCCCACAGCGGCACGGGAGCCTGGGCAGCGTGGAGCTGCTGGGCACGTCGGTCTGTCGGCTTCAGTGACCCGGCGTGGCTGTGGTGCGCCGTGCGGTGACGCAGCGTGGGCAGAGGAAGGGGTGCACGTCCCGGGGAGGTGGGCGGAGGTGCCCTCCGAGCTGCCGCAGCCCGGGGGACACACTCCCCCTCCCGGAGCAGCCCCCTCTGTCCCTGGGTCCTTCCAGGCTCCCGCTTGGAAAGATCGCCTCCTCGCCTCATGGGGCGACGGCTTTGCCTTCTGCCAGATTGAGCCCAGCATTTCAAGCGCTTCAGGGTACGTGCTTAACAGGGGAATAAGCAAATATCTGAGATGGAAAGAGAAGACAATCCTTCGGTCTGTGGGAGTCCCGGCCTCAGCAGGACTTTGGCAGGGCAGGCAACCGCAGCTCTCGCCTGCACTGGGAGTTCTCCCCAGGCTCAGGGCTGCTGATCCCCACACGTAGGAAGCTGGCAGACACACAGCATCCTTTTTCAGAATGAAACTAGGCATTTGTAGGCAGACGAGTATGGGGACCAAATAAACTCTAAATCCTAATTTTTACGGCTTTTGCCCTGAAGTAGCTAACTGGGAAAACCAGCGGCAGGGAGCCAGGTTACCTCGCCCAGACGTCGGCGGCATGGGAGCACCAGGTCCCGACGGCACGGACCACGCGTGGGTGTCTGCTGGGGTGGGCGGCACCGAGCGTGCAAACACGCCGTGACTGCTTGCCTGTGGATCCCATCATCAGGTGAGCGAAGGTGGTGGTTTGCTCCCGTTGTGTGTCTGCCTGCGTGTTGGAGATGAGGTTTCCAACACGCTTTAGGAGGACCGGTGAGCTCATGCCCTCCAGGTTACGGATGCAGAGGGAGGAGGGGAGCAGCCCCCCGCAGACCCAGCACGTGCCAGGCAGGGCCGGGACTGCCACCGGGTTTCCCTTCCCGTGTCTGACCCGGCTGTTTCTGGGTCCGCTCGTTCTTGCTGCGCTGAGCCGGTCGGGATGGGAAACAGGATGAAATGCATCACGGCAGAGAACGGGCAACCTCGGAGCCTGTCTTTTAACCAAGGGCCTTTTCCTCCTGCGCCTGGGAGGCAGGCCTGGGTTGGGGTTCCTATTCGCAGGGAAATGGAGCACTATTAAGGCTACTGTTTATCTCATTTTCTCCCAATGAGATGCTATCGATTTGCTTTGTAGAGGGATTAAACTGTGAGTGTTTATTGACAGGCCCTGATGGCTGCTGCGCTCGGCTGCGTGCTGGGGGAGCCGCTGCTGCCGCAGGGTCACTCCTGCTCTGCTTCCACTTTCTGCTGGTCATGTTCCATATCGGGTTTTATCTTGCAAGCTGGCGGCTGCCTCATCCCGCAGCGGGGAGCGCACCGCAGCCTGTCCCCTGCGGAGCAGGGGTGGGAGAGCCTTCCCACCCCCGCGGGACTAAGCCGCGTCCCGGGCGGGATCCTGGCGCTGCTCCCGTCGGGCGCACGTGGGCAGCGCTGCGGCCACCGAGCTGGTGCCGTGCCCCCACCGCCCCCACCGGCCCCGCGGCTCAGGCGGCTCTGGGGAGGTCTCCCGGCCACGAGCGCGAGCCCGGGCGGCCGAGCGGCCGGGGGAGCGGATCAGCAACCAGCAGCTTTTTGCGGCCGGCCCCGCTCCCCGCCTGGGCTGGGGGCCCACGTGCGCTGGGGGGCAGCGGCACGAGGCAGAGCTTGGCCGAGGGAAGGGTTAACGCTCCGTCCCCAGAGCCGTGCTGCACGTCTCGAGGGCACGGCTCTCGATTCCAGCTCATGTCTCTTGGCAAAGGCAGATTTTCTCTAAATGAGATCCTCTTGCACGTAACTTGCATGTAACACAGGGGATAACTGCTCTGCTCATCACTTTGAAGGTTCAATTTCACATCAGGTTTAATGTCTCTTCTGAAGACTTATATATGTAATTCACCCCAGCATTTAGAAAAATCTCCCCCGTCCTTGCTCAGATTTATTGTTGATACCATTTTGCCTGACACTGGATGTTGCAGGCGCATCTATCGAACGGTGGCCTGTGATTTGTGACTCGCCAAAGGGGATTTCAGGATGCAGAAATAAATGTGCCCTACTCGATTAATAGCTAATAGCCTGCTGAGAGCGTCCCTGGCAGCGTGCTTGGCTTAGGAAAGGACTGGCTGAACAGAGTGAGGAGCTGTTCTGCAGTGCAGGAAGGATCCCTTTCTGAAAAATTTTAATTAACTTAAAACAAATGCACAGGAAAGGGCCAGCCATTAGCTGCCTTTGCTTCCTGAGACTCATCCCTGCTAATTAAGCAGTGTGTCAGTGCAAGTGACCTACAGATAACACAGCACCCAATTTGCATTTAAATTAAAAAACATATTTTTAAAATAAAGGTTTCATTAAGCCCTGTTTATTTGTCTTTCCAGGCATACACGTTATCAAACCCTTCACTGATTTTTATTGACTGGCTTTTGGGCCGGCAGCAGCTCTAGGAATCCGGGTAGCATGGGCAGGCGCAGACCCTCCCTGCCCTCCGATGCTCCAACACGGACGGATCTGGAGCGGGAGAAGTGTTTGGCGGATCCTCTGCTGCCGTGCGACGTGATGAGCTCTGCTGACCAGAGCCTCAGCGTCCCTGTCTGGGCTGTTCATCCTCAGGAAGGTGCTTCTGATGGTGAGCGGCTCTCGGTGCCCTTTTCAGTGGGACGTTGCTTTTCTACCTGGTGTTTTTCCTCCCTACGTTGTCGTTACCTGCAGGGAGCAGCACCAGCCGCAGAGGTCTGCGGTTCCCTTGCGGTGCTTGGGCTGGGGCTGCGCCAGTGATTTTACAGAGAGGTTTTCCCTCTGCTGCTCCAAACGCAGCACCCACCCGCCCAGTCTGGCTGCCCAAAGCCTTACCTTGCCTGCTGCTGCAATATTAACGAGCAGGTTGTGTAACGGGTGTCACGGCCCCGCAGTGACTTATGCTAAACCAAGTACCCGCAGCTGGAGGAAGCAGGAGCATCCAGCCTGCAAGAGAAGAGCCTGCATCCGTCCCGCAGAGCAGTGTCGTCTCTGCGGGGGCCTGGCTCCAGAGGGGACGGGTTTTTGCATGGTGGTTTGCACGGTGCACGCACCATCTCACCCGCATCAGCGCAGCAGGGATGGGTGCAGGACCTCAGATGGACAGCGGGACGCGTTGTTCCTGCATGGCTTCGTGATGCTTTTCCTGGTGAGGAGGTGTTGGGTATTACGGGCTTCACACAGCGTGCCCCCAGAGCCTCGCACCGAGCCGACAGCCTGCAGCCCCCTGCGCACCGCAGGGCAGCACAGCCCGTCCCGCTGCCGGTCTGACCCTCATCCTGACCGCTGCAGGTCCACCCGGCCCGCGCTGACTCTCCTGAGGTCCTTAGCGAGGCTTGGGGATGCCCTGTCTGGAGGAGGGGGTCCTTGCGAGGGGATGGGGTGGAAGCATTTCTAGCACAGAAGCCAGTCGCTGGAAGCCCTTCACTCAGCGGAGGCCAGCGTGGCGTGGAAACACTGCGGCAGCGCTGCCTCTTCACGTGCAGGCCGTCACCCAGGGGCTCAGAGTCGTGTTTCTGTGTTTCTTGTATTAATGCAGTTCATAAAACACAGCCCATATTCAAAGGGGATCTGGTCTTCACCGGGGCCTCTCTTTCTCACCCTCATTTTTTAATTATAAGTATCAAGGCACAATAGACTCTTAATGAGGTCTCGTCTGGCCTGAGCCACGCTGTGCTCTGTGCGGTTGATGCCCGCGCGCTGGCATTCCCACGGACGGCAGCGGTGCTGCTCGGCTCCTCTCTGCGGAGGAGCTGGGAGCTTTGGCCGTGCTGGGCGGGTTTCTCCCCAGCAGCGGCATTAACGGGATTTGAACTTTTGTGAGCAAAACTGAATTACTGTGCATGGGCTCAAATCAAGTGTGGGGGACATGCGAGCAGCCATAAATCCAGTGACCTTGTTAAAGGGAAGATCGCCCTGCCAGCCTAACCTGGGCAGGTCTCCGTGGCTTGAGCCGTGCAGCGCTGCAGCGTTATTAGTGGTGACGCATCTGCTGCGGCCCGGGGGGAGAGGGGGCTCGGGAAACTGCCCGCCAGCCCCAGCAATCACTGCTGCATCCCACTCAGCTCTCGCGGCTGCGCTGAGGTCCAGGGGCCGCTGGCGCTGCCTGCTGGGACATGTCCCCTCTTCCCCCGGCGTCGGCAGTGCAGGACCACTGCCCTGCGCCTGAATCCTTGCTGTGAGCTCCTGGGCCCCAGACCTCGGGTCCTTGAGCTGGCACAACCTCATGGAGCCCGACTCCCCTGGACACCTTTCATTTCTCTGTCTTTCAGCGCCATCAGATGTCCTCTGGCTCGTTTTCATAGAGACTGACACAGAAGCATCTGGCCCGTCTCCACCCGCTCTGCAGCCAGCCGGGGTGACAGGCCGGTCCCCTGCGGCGGCCGCGGCACGCGGGGCTGTGGTGCGCAGCTCCTGCGCGGGCGGTGCGGGCCAGCGGGCACACGGCCACGGCTTGCTGCAGCGCTGCTCGCCTGCCCCACGCCCGGTGCACGACGCTGCTTCTCCCTCCCCGGGGCTCCGCAGCCATGGAGCCGGCGCCTTGCTGAGCTGGCTGCGGTGACGCTGGGGTCTCCGCCGGGTTGGTGCCGCGGCAGGTCCCCTCTCCTCCGGTTCCTCCTGTCCTGGCCCAAAGCTGCTCCTGCAGTGGCTGGGTCCCCCCTCGGGCAGTGGTACCTGGCTGCCCGCTGCGGTCCTGCCCTCCCTTTCAGCTGCCCTTCGCTCCTCTGCTGGGGCCTGACAGCTTTGATTTCTTCCTCCTGGTTAGAGAACATGAGGTTTTTGACAGCTGCCTTTGCCATTATTCTTCCCTTAATGCTGTTGTTGTTTTGTGTTACTGTCAAATCGCATCTTATTAAAGTTCTTCCCATCCTGTCAGCGGCAGATGAGGAGCACGAAGGGCTGCGTAATCTCCTGGCTCTGTCAGGGGAAATTGCCTTTTATTATTGATAAGGCAGCGCTGCCTTTGGAGGATGCGACTGCTGCGTGCTGGAGCAGGAGAGCAGCACCCTTGGCCCTGCCGGTGCTGCGGTGCCGGCGGGTGCTCCCGGGGGGTCAGCCTGCCCCTGGCCTGAGCCAGCGGGGAGAAGAGCCGCGGATTGCTGGGGCAAGGCGGGCACCGAGGCTGGGATGCTCCTGGTGGGCACCTCTCCTGGGGAGCCGCCTGCCACGGGAAAGGGGCTGATCCTGCCCGGAGCATCCCGGCTGCTCCTCCTGCGCCTCCGAGGGGAGCGGGACAGGCGGCTCCTGCCTCTGTGCTCACTCCCAGCGCAGATCGGTACCGTGGCACCCGCAGACGTGTGTCCGCCTTGGCTCAAACAGGAGCCCTGAGAGGACCAGACACCAGGCAGGGAAAATGTGCTGTCCTGGCTTCTTTGGGCTGGGGGCTGCTACGAGGACCGGCGGCGTCGCGCATGACAGTGGCCGTGCTCCTGCCCCACACAATCCCCTTGGGCCTAGCAGGGTGCCTGGGGGAAAGAAATCTAGGTCATTGCAAAAACTCTCTCTCTGAACATTAAATATTTATCGGTGTTTGCAGCATGTTCCAGCTCCCGGCTGCAGAGGAGGGGCAGCGATGCCAGGAGCAGCGCGCGTGCGTGTGCACGTGTCCGTGAGCGAAGGTGCAGGTGTGACGGAGGCGGCAACGGGCCCTCAGTGATGTTTGAGCCAGACACGGCTGTCCCTGGCCCACGTGCCTGTGGCTCTGCCGCTGCGTTCGGAGGGTCCTGGCCATGGTGAGGTTTGCTGCTGCCCAAAAGTCGCGCTGGGTCCACGTGGTAACTGGTCCCGGGAGCTGGAGGCGGAGGAGCGGGGTGTGGGACGCTGGCCAGGAAGGGAACACACGGGGAGAGGACGCTGGTCCTCCGAGAGCCGATATCCCATTTCCAGGGCGCATCTTGATCTGCTGATGAGCTCCGGTTACGCTTCGCTCTGTGAACAGTTGCACCTTTGCAAAGCGACTGACACTTCCCACGGCTTGCTAAAAATTCCTTGGTACTGGAGCGGTTCCTCCGGCTTTGTTCAGCTGGAGGGAGCTGTTTCTACCCGCAAAGCGCGGTGCAGAAGGCCGGGCGCTTCTTGGCCGCCGCGGGGCCGGCTGGAGCAGCAGGGCAGACCCAGCTCCCGGGCGTGGGAAGCGGCAGCTCGGCGAGCCGGGGGGGTCCGGGCGGGGGGCGGGGGGTGCAGCGGGGGGGGGGTACCGCCGGGATGCAGGCTTGCAGGAAGCGCCTGTATCTTCCCCTGCACATTTAATACCCTCCCTTGTCAGGTAACGGCATGGCGAGTGCTCTTCCATTCCCTCGGCCTCTCGCCGAGGCAGCCATGCAGAGACCTCCTGCCGGCGGCGGGCAGGGGGCCGGCACAGCCGCAGCCCCCGTGCGGCACCCCGGGCCCCCCCCGGGAGCCCCAGGGCCTGCTCCTGCTCGCGGGCAGCGATGCTGCAGCTCGTGTGCGTTGGCAAGTGCTCCCCTGCTTCGCGGGCGCCGCGGAGCAGGACGGGCTGAGGGTCCCTTGGGCTCATCGTCCGGCTGCCCAGAAAGGACCTGGGNTCTTGGCCGCCGCGGGGCCGGCTGGAGCAGCAGGGCAGACCCAGCTCCCGGGCGTGGGAAGCGGCAGCTCGGCGAGCCGGGG